>SJXQ01011619.1:519161-551954 GCA_006408695.1 Aepyceros melampus
GTATGGAAACACAAAAAACCTCAAATAGCCAAAGCCATCTTGAGAAAGATGAATGGAACTGGAGGAACCAACCTGCCTGACTTCAGGCTTTACTACAAAGCCACAGTCATCAAGGCAGTATGGTACTGGCACAAAGACAGAAATATAGATCAATGGAACAAAATAGAAAGCCCAGAAATAAATACACACACCTATGGACACCTTATCTTCGACAAAGGAGACAGGAATATACAGTGGATTAAAGACAATCTCTTTAACAAGTGGTGCTGGGAAAACTGGTCAACCACTTGTAAAAGAATGAAACTAGATCACTTTCTAACACCATACAGAAAAATAAACTCAAAATGGATTAAAGATCTAAACGTAAGACAAGAAACTATAAAACTCAGGCTCTTTTCAAATGACTCCTTCTTCACTGGGACTCAGAGCATGTGAGATTTTGTGTGCACTTTTTAAGACTGGAGTCTCTCTTTCCTATAGCCCTTTGGCTCTGCTGCATGCAAGCCCCACTGGACTTCAATGCCAGATGTTTGGGGAGATAGTCCTTCTGGAGCAGTATCCTGAAAGGGGGAGCCCAATGTGTGGCTTGGACTCCTCACTTCTTGGGGATTACTTGGAGGATAATCACTTCTGCATTCATGATTATCCTCCCACTTGTGAGTTGCCATCCTTGGGGGTGTGTTTTACTGTGACTGTACCACTCTTACCCATCTTGCAGTTCCTTTATATCTTTAGTTGCTGAAAATATTTTCTGTTAGTTGTCAGGTTGTTCTCACAGATAGTTGCTCTGTGAATAGCTGTAATTATATGTGCTCATGGGAAGAGATGATCTCAGAGTCTTCCTACTCCACCATCTTAGCCATATCCCATTTATGAATAACTAATTTTAAACAAAAGTGCCAAAGAGTTCAATACAGAAAGGAACATCTTTTCAACAAATGTTGCTGAGTCAACTGGATATATGTATGAAAAACGAAAAGAGTGCTACAATTAATTTTACCATTTTGTAGTTTCATTCCTATATCTGCTTAGCAGTCTCTTTAGAGATGCTGTTTTCATTGCTAAATTGGTAACCTGTGACTTCTATTCTCTCTGTCCTCCTCTTTCTTCTTTTCTATTTATTAGTTTCCATTAGCATGCAAACTTTGTTAGTCTTTTCTCTCAATTGAATATTTTTTCTATTTCATCATTTTCTTCTTCCTTTGAGTTAATTTGTTATTTTTTACCTTCTGAAAATGAATGCTTAGCTTTCTTTTCATGCTTTATATTTTCAAATATGATCTTTTCATGCTTTATATTTTCAAATATGATACTTAATGCCATAAATTTCATTTGCATAGATTTAAATACATTCTTCCAAGTTATTATATGTATTTTGATTGTGTTTATTCATTCAAAGCTTGTTTTTAATTTTTATTTTGATTTCTTAATCATGCTCTTTTTTCTTAATTAACTAATTTCCCTAGTTAATTGTTGATATGTCTCATTGTCCTTGCAGTTCTATGGATGATTTATATATTTTGAGGCTGTGTTACTAAGCATATAGAAATTTAGAATTATTAACTGTTCATGAGGAATAGAAAGTTAGAAATTTTCATTTTTTTTCCTATCCTTTAACTTTCAAATTTTCTTACCTTATATTTTAAATATATCTTTGGAAGACAGCATGTATTTGGGTCTAAAACTTATATTTTTAGTCCAGTCTGACAATATTTAGCTTTTTAATAATATATTTGTTCCATTACTCTTAATGACTATATTAATACATTTGAGTTTAAATCTGCTATCTTTTTATTAGTCTGACCTTGTATACTTTTATTTTCAATCTTTTTTTCTTCTTTATCTGAGTTGATTAAGGATTATGTAGAATTTGATTTCCCATTTTTTGGCAGTTAATATTCTCTTTTAGTGGTTTACTAAAGAAATGACAGTTTACATTCTTAACTCATCAAAAGGCAAATATTAGCTCTTACTTTTACACTCTTCAACTCTAGTTTCTTTAAACAAAATTACTCCACTATATCTGGTATCTATAGATTCTCCTTCTTGCATGTTTGTATTATATTTAAATCTGTTTTGGTTACTTATCCTCTCATTCATGTTACTTGACTACTTGTACCCTTGACTACTTGATCTTAATCTGTGGAACTCCTGAGAGGCTACATCTGGGATGTTCTCTTGCAGGAACTGCTTGTGTTTGCCTCTATTGGATGCCAGGGGATAATTTTCAGCCTGTTTCAAGGCTCTTAGTTCAGGGTGAGAATCATTGGTTTCAACCTACAACATTGCTGCTGCTCATACTTCAGTACAGTGGTTTTAGTGCCTGGTTGGCCTCTGTGCTAAGTCGCTTCAGTTGTATCCAACTCTTGGTGACCTTGTGAGCTGTAGCCCACCAGGGTCCTCTGTCCAGGGATTCTCAACCAAGAATACTAGAGTGGGTTGCCATGCCTTCTTCAAGGGGATCTTTTTGACCCAGGGATCAAACTCGCAGCTCTTTATATCTACTACATGGGCAGATGGGTTCTTTACCACTAATGTCACCTGGAAAACCCTGATTGGCATCCAGCTCAAGGCAATTTCATCCTTCCTTGCCATTCAAATCTACAGCTCCCAGCCAGCTGCACTAAACATTTTAGTGGGAAAGGAGAGTCTTTGGAAAACATTACGTTGTCTTGCTAATCCAGTAAAGTCTTTAAAGTGTACTTTATCCAATATCTATTTATTTGACTGCAGAAGGGAGCTAAAGACCTCTTAGTCCCCCATTTGGAAGGAATTAGTGGCAGTGATTTGTTGTTATTTGTCTAACTTCAGTGGGGCAGTGATATCAGATCATTACTGAACCAGTTTTTTTGCAACCTGTCACTGCAACAGAAGGATAATAATGTTTCATATTGTGAGGTATTTGCATCATATTACACAATCATCTTTTCACTATATAAATTGATGGAGGAGACAAGTGATGTATATAGTCTTCAACCATACATAAACTTTAGTTTGCTGAAGTGTAAAATATATATTATATATTTGTAACTTTAGACTTGATAGAATTAATTATTACAGTTATTTCATTCATTATTTTATAAAGGAATTACTTACTGGCTTTTTGTATTCTCATATTCTGACTTTCTTTTCTCAATTAAGAGATCAATTAGTCATAAATGAATTATTAGATGCCATTTTCAAGTATTCTGAAGATTTTCCTTTATTTTGTCTGACACTGTTGCCACAGACCATTGTGGGGTAATTATATGACAATAAATCTATAAATAGTTGTCTTTAGGCATACATTAAGGTATACACCAAATATAGTATGTACGTATGTGTATGTATATATAGCATGTCTATTTCATATCTAGCAAAAGTTTTAATCTGGCTTGCTGCTGCTGCTGCTAAGTCGCTTCAATTGTGTCGGACTCTGTGCAACCCCATAAACGGCAGCCCACCAGGCTCCCCCGTCCCTGGGATTCTCCAGGCAAGAACATTGGAGTGGGTTGCCATTTCCTTCTCCAATGCATGAAAGTGAAAAGTGAAAGTGAAGTCACTCAGTCGTGTCTGACTCTTAGCGACCCCATGAACTGCAGCCTACCAGGCTCCTCCGTCAATGGGAATTTCCAGGCAAGAGTACTGGAGTGGGGTGCCACTGCCTTCTCCGTTAATCTGGCTTAGACCTTTAAAATTTCTTTCAATCAATAGCATATAAAAATAATTTTTCCATTACATTCAGTTTTTTTCCAAATTAAAAATTTTGTTTATTTTAGTAAAAGTTATATTACTATAAATCAATGATTATTAACAAGGGGCAATTTTTTTCCTTTAATTTCTTTTTTTTTCCCTTTTTAAAAAAAAAATTACTTTACTTTACAATACTGTGTTGCCTTTGCCATACATCAACATGAATCCGCCACGGGTGTACATGAGTTCCCAATCCTGGACCTACCTCCCACCTCCCTCCCCGTACCATCTCTCTGTGTTATCCCATCTGGCTTGCTGCTGCTGCTGCTAAGTCGCTTCAATTGTGTCGGACTCTGTGCAACCCCATAAACGGCAGCCCACCAGGCTCCCCCGTCCCTGGGATTCTCCAGGCAAGAACATTGGAGTGGGTTGCCATTTCCTTCTCCAATGCATGAAAGTGAAAAGTGAAAGTGAAGTCACTCAGTCGTGTCTGACTCTTAGCGACCCCATGAACTGCAGCCTACCAGGCTCCTCCGTCAATGGGAATTTCCAGGCAAGAGTACTGGAGTGGGGTGCCACTGCCTCTCCGTTAATCTGGCTTAGACCTTTAAAATTTCTTTCAATCAATAGCATATAAAAATAATTTTTCCATTACATTCAGTTTTTTTCCAAATTAAAAATTTTGTTTATTTTAGTAAAAGTTATATTACTATAAATCAATGATTATTAACAAGGGGCAATTTTTTTCCTTTAATTTCTTTTTTTTTCCCTTTTTAAAAAAAAAATTACTTTACTTTACAATACTGTGTTGCCTTTGCCATACATCAACATGAATCCGCCACGGGTGTACATGAGTTCCCAATCCTGGACCTACCTCCCACCTCCCTCCCCGTACCATCTCTCTGTGTTATCCCAGTGCACCAGCCAACAAGGGGCAATTTTGTAGTGACATTTTTGGCATTGTATGGAGATGTTTTTGTTGTCATCCTGGGTCAGAGAAGGTACAACAGGCATCAACTGTGTAGAGACTGTTAAACTGTTAAACATTCATCAATGAACAGGACAGATCCTGAAACAAAGAATGATCTTGTTTCTAACATCTCTTTAGGCTGATATCAAGAAACTATGCTCTAAATAAGCTATATTTATGATTTAGTTGATATAGCAATCTTGATTGATCATTGTGATTGAAGACCCAATATTTTTGCTCCACAGTTTTTGTATGAAGCCTAACGAAGAGCTGTACATATGCGTGGGAAAGTTATAAACTTATATTCAGACATAGTCAACCTGATAATTTCAGTATTTTAAATTATGCAGAATGATGATATCACAGTGAAAAGCCCACATTTGAGAGGTGCTAGGTAGATATGTCACCCCTGTGTCTGGTTCCCTCATGGTGTTTCCTGTCCAGGATCTGTCATGGACAGCAGAGGATCCTATCTTTGATTGAGACAAAGCAGGTGGACTGAGCAGAATGGCTCCTGCACTTATATCTTTTTCATCCAATTCTTTTTCCTACCTTTTTCTGTAAACAACTTTCAGAATCTGTCTAGTACTATGAAAAGAGTCACATGCTTCACTTAAATAGACTTTTCTTTAAGTATAAAAACCATGAATTTTCTTTTTCGTTTTCTAAAACTCTGTGAGGTTTTAACTTTAAAAAGAAATTTGAAATGCAACTTACTAGAAAGACATTTTATATGGAGAGATATTTCATTATATACAGGTGAACAGTACTCCCAGAGAGCAATCTTTTTAAAAACCTTTTTAATTTTTTTTAATGATTGTGTTGAGCTGAATATATCAATACATTTATCTGACCTACATTGTTTTTTCTTTTTTTTTGCATCTATGTTTTTTTTTTAAATTGGAGTATAATAGCTTTACATTATTGTGTTGATTATGCCATCAACAATTCAAATCAACCTATATATATATATCCCCTCACTCTTTAGCTTCCTTCCCAACATGCCCCCATCCAACTTATCTAGTCTGTCACAGAGAGCCTGGCTGAGCTCTGCGTTACATAGCAACTTCCCACTAGCTATCTATTTTTACACAAGGTAGTGTATGTATATCAATGCTAATTTCTCAATTCTTTCCACCCTCTCTTTCTCCTGCTGTGTCTGCAAGTCTGTTCTCCATGTCTGTCTCTATTCCTGCCTTAAAATAGATTCATTACTAACATTTTTCTAGATTCCATATATATTTAATATACAATACTTGTGTTTCTCTTTCTGACTTACTTTATTCTCTATAACTGGTTCTACATTCATCCATCTTAGTTCAACTGATTAGCATTCCTTCCTTTTCATGATTGAGTAATATTCCATTCTATTCTAACACAAATTCTTTATCCACTTATTTATCAATGGACATCTAGATTGCTCCCATGTCCCGGATACTGTAAATAGTGCTGCAACGAACACTGGGGGTACATGTGTCTTTTTGAATTCTGATTTTCTAAGGGTATATGCCCAGTAGTGTAACTGTTGCATTATATGTGATTCCCTGATGGCTCATACCCTCCTGGCTCAGATGGTAAAGAGTCTGCCTACAGTGTAGGAGACCCAAGTTAAATCTCTGGATTGAGAGGATCCCTTGGAGAAGGAAATGGCAACCCATCCAGTGTTCTTGCCTGGAGAATCCCATGAATAGAGGAGGCTGGTGGGCTACAGTCCATAACATTGCAAAGAGTTGGACACGACTGAGTGACTTCACTTTCATGGTAGCTTTTTTCCTGGTTCTTTAAGTAATATCCATTCTCTTCTCCATTGTGGCAACCTCACTTCCCACCAACAGTGCGTAGAGTTCCTTTTTCTCCACAACCCCTCCAATATTTGTTTGTAGATTTTTTAATGATGGTCATTCTGACTGGTATAAGGTGATATCTCATTGTAGTTTTGATTTGCATATCTCTAATAATGAACCTGAGCGACTGAACTGAACTGAATAATGAACAAGACATCTTTTCAGGTATTTGTTGGCCATCTGTATGTCTTCATTGGAGAAAAGTTTTGCCCATTTTTTTTAAGGTTTGTATGTTCTGCCCATTTTTCATTGAGTTGTTTGTTTGTATGCATGTCACTTGTGTATTTTGGAGATTAATACTTTGTCAGTTGTTTTATTTGAAAATATTTTCTCAAACACTTGAGTGTTGTCTTTTCAGTTTTTTATAGTTTTCTTTGCTGTGAAAAATCTTTGGGCCTCATTTGTTTATTTTTGTTTTTATTTCCATTACTCCAGGAGGTGGGTCAAATAGGATCACGCTGCAGTTAATGTCAAAGAGTGTTCTGCCTATTTTTTCCAGTAAAAGTTTTAGTTTTATAGTTTCTGGCCTTACATTTAAGTCTTTAATACATTTTGAATTTATTTTTTAATATGGTGTTAGGAAGTATTCTAATTTCATTCTTTTACCAGTAGCTGTTCAGTTTTATCAGCACCGTTTATTGAAGAGGATGTCTTTTCTCCATTGTATATAGTTGCTTGTAGTAGTCTCTTATGATCCTTTTCATTTCTGAATTATCTGTTGTAACCTTTCCTTTTTCACTTCTAATTTTATTGATTGGTGTCACCCTTTTTTTTTCTTGACGATTCTGACTAATGGTTTGTCAGTTTTATCTTCTCAAAGAACTAGGCTTTATTGTCTTTGTTATTTTTTTCTTCATTTATCTTTCACTTATTTCACATACATTTCATATATTTCATTTATTTTTGCTCTTATCTTTGATTTCTTTCCTTTCACTAACTTTGGGTTTTGTTGTTGTTGTTATTCTTTTTCTAGTTGCTTTAAGTGTAAGGTTGTTTATTTGATTTTTTCTTGTTCCTTAAGTTAGGTTTGTATCGGTGTGAACTTCCCTCTTAAGCGCTGCTTTTGCTTAACCCCTAAGTGATAGACTGTCATGTTTTCCTCGTCATTTTTTAATAGATTATTATTTTTTTTTTACTTTCCTGTTTGATTTCTTCAGTGACCTCTTGGTTAGTTAAGAGTGTATTGGGTAGCCTTCATGTGTTTATGTTCCTGTTAATTGATCTTTAATCTCATAGTGTTGTGGTCATAAAAATGCTTGATATTTCATACATTTCATTTATTTCTGCTCTGATTTTTTATTTCTTTCCTTCCAGTAACTTTTAGTTTTGTTGTTGTTGCTGCTCTTCTTCTTTTTAGTTGCTTTAGATGTAAGGTTATTTATTTGATCTTTTCTTGTTCCTTGAGTTATGTTTGTATTGCTATTAACTTACCTCTTAGCACTACTTTTACTTCATCCCATAAGTTATAGATCGTCAAGTTTTCTTTGTCACTTGTTTCTACATCTTATTTTATTTTCTTCAGTGACCTCTTGGTTAGTTAGGAGTGTATTGAGTAGCCTTCATGTGTTTGTCTTCCTGTTAATTGATACTTAATGTTACAGTTTTGTGGTCAGAAAAAAATGCTTGTTATAACTTAAATTTTCTTAAATTTATGAAGAGTTGATTTGTGACCCAAGATGTGATCTATCCTGGAGAATCTCCCATGTGCACTTGAGAAAAAGTGTATTCTGCTTCTTTTGATGGAATGTCCTGAAAATATCAATAGGTTGATCTGGTCTAATGGGTCATTTAAGGCTTGCATTTCCTTATTAATTTTTCCTCTGAATGATCTGACCATTAATGTGAATGGAGTGTTAAGTCCCCTACTATTACTGTGGTACTGTTGATTTTCCTTTTCACAGCTGTTAGCATTTGCCTTATGTATTGAGATGCTTCTATGTTGGGTGCACATATATTTATAATTGCTATATCTTCTTCTTGGATTGAATCCTTGATCATTATGTAGCATTCTTCTTTGTTTCTTGTAATAATCTTTATTCTAAAGTTTATTTTATCTGAAATGAGTTATAGTATTCCAATTGTCTTTTGACTCTTATTTGCATGGAATATCTTTTCCAGGCTTTTCCAGGCTCACTTTCAGTCTGTATGTGTCCCTAGACTGAAGTTAATTTCTTGTAGATAGCATATAGCTAGGTCTTGCTTTTTGAATCCATTCAGCCAGTCTATATCTTTTTGTTGGAGCATTTAATCCATTAACATTTAAGGTAACTATTAATATGTCCAATCTTATTACCATTTACTTTATTGTTTTGGGTTTGCTTGTGTAGGTCTTTTTCTTCTCTTGTGTTCTCTGCCTAAAGAAGTTCCTTTAGCAATTGCTGTAAAGCTGGTTTGGTGGTGCTGAATTTTCTTAACTTTTGCTATGTGTACAGCTTTTGACTTCTCCATTGAATCTGAGCAAGATCCTTGCTTTGTAGTGGAGTCTTAGTTGTCATTTTTTTTTCCTTTTATCACTTTAAGTATATCCTGTCACTTCCTTCTGGCCTACAAATTTTCACTGAAAGATCAGCGGTTAACCTTATGGGAATTCCTTTGTATGTTGTTGCTTTTCCCTTGCTGCTTTTGATATTTTTGTGTGTTTGTGCTTAATTTTTGTTTGTGCTATATGTGTCTTGGTGCGTTTTTCTTTGAGTTTGCCTGTATGGGACTCTTTTTGGATTACTGGACTTGGGTGGCTATTTCCTTTCCCATGTTAGAGAAGTTCTTGACTATGATCTGCTTCCTCAAATATTTTCTTTCTTTTTTTTAAATTAATTTTTATTTTTTTTAGTTTGTTTTGCTTTACAATACTGTATTCATTTTGCTATACATTGACATGAGTCAGCCACGAGTATACATGAACTCCCAATCTGACCCCCACCTCCCCTCTCCCGCCCCACACCCTCTCTCTGGATTATCCCGGTGCATCAGTCCCAAGCANAAGATCCCCTGGAGGAGGAAATGGCAACCCACTCCAGTGTTCTTGCCTGGAGAATTCCATGGACAGAGGAGCCTGGTGGGCTACAGTCCATGGAGTCACGAAGAGTCAGGCACAGTTGAGCGACTGAGCACACACAGACTCCAATAAGAGTTTAATATTATGCACACTAAAGTCTTTCATGCTGCAAGTCCAACTCTGTGAAACATCTTTCTAGTAGATCATATGGCGGCTTTGCAGAGGTTCTCTTTCAGGGAAGGAGAATAAAGCAGAAACTGTTTAGCCCTTGCAGTCAGCCAAGGGACAGAAATGCTCTCCTGTACCCGAGGTGGCAAGTTTGAGCACAGAGTCTGCTGTGAGCTGGCTATCTTCACCTCTGTGTGATGTGATGAAAGATACTCCCAAAGCGAGTTTTGAGACTCAGAGAGTTGATGCATTTATAGAAAAAATTATAACTTTTTTTCTTTTTGATAGTAGTGATTGAATTAAACCAAAACAGGAAGATGTCATGCCGCTAAGTCTTTTGGTTTTCTTCTAGTGATGCAATCACTCGCATTGCAAGAAAATATTCACTAATTCTACTGAACACCATATATTTATTCAGGTTCAGTGAGCATTTTAGAGTGTGTTACTCCTCATTACAATTCCATACATTTGCTTGGTATTTCTCACAACCTTCTTATACATACATGTAGCCTAAAATATTCCTCTCTAGAAAATAGAACTAATTACTGAAAATAACTTCCAGTCAAATGTGGAGCACAGATTAAATTCCTTATTAAATTTTCCTACAATGGAGAATGTGCTGACCATGTATGTGATAGTTTGGAGCATGGGTTTGTTTCAAATTTATCATCACAAAGTTGAGAAATGTTTAGCAATATATAGTACACTGTAAATTAGGGAATAAGTATGAAATAAAGGTGGCTCAGATGGTAAAGAATCTGCCTGAATTGCAGGAAACCTGGGTTAAATCCTTGGGTTGGGAAGATCCCCTGGAAACGGGAATGGCTACCATTCCAGTATCTGGCCTGGAGAATTCGATGGACTCTGTAGTCCATGGGGTTGCAAAGAGTCAGACATGACTAAATGACTTTCACTTCACTTCATGAAATAAATGCACATGCATTCATTACATCAGTTAAAACTAAATAGCTTTTTATCAGTTAGTAAATAGCTATGGCTAGGCAAGTTTGCTTTTTAGTGTTAGTGACACAGTGATTGAAATGATAGTTAATGCACGTTTACATATCATCTAACATCAAACCACAGGTCATCCTCTACTGAAACTCATCTCAAATTTCCTTGTGAATCTTGATCTCAGTTACACTATGCATCTTACACTCGTAGTCACGTTGTTTGCTTGTGTTGTAAACGTTCACTGAGCCTTCTTCCCCACAGATAATCATCTCTCCACAGAATTCAGTAACGAAGGCCAGTACAGCCAAGCCATATTATATCAGAGAGAACAAGTGAAATAATTTTCTTCTTCTCCTAACAGTTTTGCGGTGTTTATATGAAAACACAAGTTAAAAATAAGACTTACCACCACAATATATCGAGGTCTGTACTGAATGGTTCCAAACAAACCCAATATGACGACAATTATATGCAGAAAATTGCCAAGAATGGGCGCCCACTGGAAGCCAAGGAAGTCAAAGATCTGCCTCTCTAATGCTGAGAGCTGCAACAAAGCAAAGAGAGTCCATGAGTATATAACCTGTGCACCATCAGACCACATTAACGTTGGCTTCACAGCTGGAGGAGGCAGCAAAGTCAATTTCAATTGCACTTATTGACACTGTTATCACTAAGATTGTGACACCCATTTCATGTACCACTTTATGCAACATCTCAGAAAATATACTAAAATTACTTTGAATATTAGGACTCAAACTAGAAATAGATTTTAAGCCTTTCTGGAGCACTAGAGATATATTCCTGAAATCCTTTTCTATAGTAGTAAATCTTTTATGATATCATATTTTCTAATATTAACCTATCATTATTTTTAGTAAAATGACTGGCTTAGTTATAACATACTTAGACAGTAACTCTAGGCTTCAGTGCCAGTACTATTAATATTTAGGAAAACGAACAAACAAAAATAACAAAAACTATCCCCAATTCTACCTTCCTATGTAAAATATGAATTATCAAATCTTTGTTTTTTCTTTCCTTTCTTTAGATTGTCATTGATTATAACGACTAGCCACTTTTTCAAAATGAAGCTTACTTATTTACTTTTGATTTATTTACATTAATGATGATAACTACTTTTTCAAAATGAGCTTACTTATTTATATACTTTAGTTCCCAATCTAACACTGGAGTTTCATAGTTCCCTTGATGACATTTTATTGAGACAATATATTTACATGAAAATTCATCTTCAGTTAGGTATGTGTGTGTTCATTGCTCAGTCGTGTCTAACTCTTTGCGACCCCATGAACTATAGCCCAGCAGGCTTCTCTGTCCATGGAATTCTCCAAGCAAGAATACTGGAGTGGATTGCCATTCCCTTCTTCAGAGGAACTTCCCAACCCAGGGATCAAACCCTGGTCTCCTGCATTGCAGGCAGATTCTTTATCGTTTGAGCTACTGTTGCTGCTGCTGCTAAGTCACTTCAGTTGTGTCCGACTCTGTGCAACCCCACAGATGACAGCCCACCAGGCTCCTCTCTCTCTGGGATTCTCCAGGCAAGAATACTGGAGTGGGTTGCCATTTCCTTCTCCAATGCATGCACACATGCTAAGGCGCTTCAGTTGTGTCTGACTCTGTGCGACACTACGGACGGCAGCTCATCCGGCTCCTCTGTCCACGGGATTCTCTAGGCAAGAATACTGGGGTGGGTTGCCATTTCCTTCTCCATTTGAGCTATAGGGAAGTACTAATCAATTAGGTATAATCCTTTCTAAATACCCAGATAAAAATTATAGTGTAATGACAATTTTAGACATGTCACAGTTTATTATATTTGCATTAGATACAATTACATTTTTAAGCAATTCTAAAATATACTAACATATACATTTATACTCTTTTAGGATGAAACAGATGAATTTCACAAGTCCAGTGAATGTCAACAATGTCATTATAATGTACAAATACTATTTATTATGCTTTATATCTAGAAATTTTATAATCACACCTGCTGTGTTTGGACATGGATCTTAATACATTTGAAGCTTTCTTCTACATTAACTTTGATAAAATAGTAATTCTGAGAAAATTACCCACTGATCAACCATCCTGCTGGCACTAGAAACTGCAGGTCTGAAAAGAAAATGGTACCCTAGGTATTTGTTTTTAGTTATGTGGCAGGTGTATGCCTGAATAACTTTAATTTCCTTGGACATAAAGAAATGTCCTCTATCCAGGAAGCTGAATTTACCTTGGTTTAGATCCACCTTCAATAAGATGTGAAGGAGAAAGAGAAACGAGCAAATACCTCAAGACAACCGCACCAGAACCACATTCATTTTATAGTATTTCCTGATCATCAAGTGATTTGTCGCCAGCCCCTGCACTCGCAAATGGGAGGATATACAGGAATGGCTAAAACTCAAAATAATCAGAGCGAGGTAAGAAGTAGCACCGTGTTTTCAACCCCCTGCTTTTCTGCTCCTGACTGTAAATAGTTCCCAAAACCTTCCCCTAAAAATGCAGCATTCTATTTATTGGTCTATCGGTGATGTAAATTTGTGGGGTTTTGTATCCAAACAGGATGGATGTGCTCAGAAAAAAACACAAAATCCTGAAGAGCAGCTGCAGGCAATTCATCGTGAAAAGCAACCTGATTTTAAAGCCATCGTGCATCACAAATACCTTTAAAGTGAACTTTTCAAACAGAAAAACCCATTTTCTTTTCTGTCAGAAGACGCATGAATAGCATTCTTTTTATGATATTAAAGAAAATACACAATGAAAGGGAAGCCAAATTAACACCAGTCTTAGAAAATCTGCACTCTTTATGAAGACACCCTGTTTCTCTACTTATTAATACTTATTCTCTGACAACTTAAAATGGATTTACAGTGATTTGAAATCAAAGCACAAATAAAAGGTCAGAAACAAACGACAAACAAATAGGAGGTCATATCAAGAACCAGGCAAGAGACAGCTAAAACAACTATACAAATCATGAAAATTAGATTTGAGTGTTGTGTTTGAAAAAATCAACTAACAAAGACAAAAAGTCCTCTAAAGGTAAACAAAATACCATTGCATTCTGCATTATTTATTTTATCTAATTTCCATGTTCGGCTACTAAACCATTTAGTTTAGAGGCAAATACATTCTCTTTGGGCTTCCCTGGTGGCTCAGATGGTAAAGAATCCACCTGCAGGAGACCTCAGGTTCGATCTCTGGCTTGGGAAGATACCCTGGAAAAGGGAAAACAGCTACCCACTCCAGTACTCTTGCCTTGAGAATTCCATGGACAGAAGAGCCTGGCAGGCTATAGTCCATGGGGCCGCAGAGTCAGACACAGCTGAGACTTTCACATGTCCTCTTACTGTCATCCTCTTTAGAGACAGCACTTTTTGCCTTAGAGCTTGGTATTAATAATGATGACTAAGAGCCACAGAATCAAATCAAATGATATCATGTTTGCTTTGTTAACTCAAAAACGTATGACTATATTTTACAAACATGTCTGTCAAAATGGTCTCATCAATACTGTGCTTAAGCCGCTGGTGCAGGCTGGGGAGTGTAGATCAGTACATCTCTTTTCAACTTCTCTATCGATGATGTTACTTTGGGAACGTGACTTTGCCCAGTATATTCACAACATGGACTTCCCTGACAGCTCAGTTGGTAAAGAATCCACCTGCAATGCAGGAGACCCTGGGTTCCATTCCTGAGTCAGGAAGATTTGCTGGAAAAGTATAGGCTACCCACAACATGGACATCAGGAAGCACTAAGAAATCAAGGACTTGTTTATTTGTAATGAGAGCCTATGGTTAAACAGTTACCTCTGCACCAAGGAACATGGCACTTAGAAAAGAGTGGTTCTGACTCAGGAGAAGAAACGAAGGAAGTCATCAAATGTGTGATGCAGCATCAAGAGAAAGCATCTGGCCCGCTGACGGCAGAGGATGGAGAGCTCTGAGAGACGCCACAGCAAAGAAGAGAATGAATGAGACCCTGGAAGAACCTGAGTTTTAAACCAATATAGAGAATTCAAGAACCTAGAAAGGGAACAAACAATCCAGAGAAAAGCAAAACTATCTGGTCCCTAGTTTAAAAACAGAACAGGAAGTAGTGGCATAAAGAGCTTTTCTAGGAGACAGGTCGAGTGGGTAAGACTCTGGAAGTTCCAAGAATGAGATGGAAGAGAATATGGATCTATTCCTAACCAGTTAGAAAAATTAAGGCAGACAGAATGTGAATAAGATGGAAGGAGACCAAATAAGTGATGTGAAGGAAGTATGGTTCAAAAGTACCAAGAAAATTAAAACTGGGCATGGTTTTGAATGTAAAGATGAAGAAATCATTGAAACGTTCTCCTTTGGATGGCAACACCGGAACTATAAGGAGAGAAATGTAACCCTACGTCATACTTGGGATGGTGTGGGAATTATCTCATACTCATTATAATAAAAATGTAACTTGGCTTGTAACTTTCAGAATCCAATTGTAGAAAGTTCAGAAGCCTTCATTATGATTACAAAAATATAAGTGTAATTTGACCCTATAAAGTATAACAGAACTGAGAAGGGGCTGAATATTCTATGTAAACTCTGTGTATACAGCAAGGGGAAGGGGTATGTTTTAAAATTCTTCCTGCAGGTCAGGCATTTCCTTCTCTCAGGTTCCAAGGTAAAAATGTTTCCTGTAAATGTATGAATCATTAACTGCACCTCAAATTAACCACAAATACTCCCAATAGCACCAGAAAGGTCCCTATTTCCTTATTATTATGCCCAGACAATGTAGATAGGACAAACAGGGGCACATGTAAAATACAGCAATTTTTCTTCTTTCTTTTCTTTCTTCCTTTTTTTTTTTTTTTTTTTTTTTGAGGTTAAAGCATCTGCCTCCAATGTGGGAGACCCGAGTTCGATCCCTGGGTCGGGAAGATCCCCTGGAGAATGAAATGGTAATACACTCCGGTATTCTTGCCTGGAGAACCCATGGACGGAGAAGCCTAGTAGGTTACAGTCCATGGGGTCGCAAAGAGTCGGACACGACTGAGCGACTTCACCTTCACCTTCCTTTACACTGCTGTGTCAGTTTCTGCTGTACAGCAAAGTGAATCAGCCTTACATATACATATATCCCCTCTTTTTTGGATTTCCTTCCCATTTAGGTCACCTCAGAGTACTGAGTAGAGTTCCCTGGGCTGCACAGTAGGTTCCCATTAGTTACCTATTTTGTACATAGTATCAATCGTGTATCTCCGTCAATCCCAGTCTCCTAATTTCTCCCACAGCAACCCCCCCTCCACCCCGCAGCTCTTGGTATTCATACATTTGTCCTCTACCTCTGTGTCTATTTCTGCTTTACAAATATGATTATCTACACTGTTTTTCTAGATTCCACGAATGTGTGTTAATATATGACACTTGCTTTTTTCTGTCTGACTTAGTTCACTCTAAAATACAGTAATTTTCTTATTGATCCATATATCCATATATTATCTTTAACACAGTGTTTTGCCTAATAGCTCATAATTATTATAAATTGTGGAGATTTATTTATACTTAATTAAAGAGCTATAAAAACTCCAGGTGACCAGATATTTTCCTAGGCATTTCCTAGCTGGATCTACATAATATGCTTCTATCTAAACAAAACCTAGGTAGGAATGCTCATTCTTAAGAAGGAATACCCTTGGAGGCTGAACTTCACAGTGAGAAAGGTGAGCTCCCTTTAGCTTCCATTTCTCTTGGACTTTTCCCTGCTCAATAGAGTCAGACACAATAAAATAGATCAAACCAGTGTTCCTCATGTTAGTCGAATTATAGGAAGGTATTTGATCAAATGATGGTTTCCTAAAACACCAAAATTAAAGCTTATTGTATGACTGATATTCTCTTCTATATAACCTCTAGTCTAGGAATTCAGGAAGTTCATCTTTCATAAAAAGGGAGACTGCAAAAGCTCTAATTAACACTCTTACTAGCTAAATTGGGGCTTCCTAGGTGGTGCATGGTGAAAAGACCACCTTCCAATGCAGGAGATGCAAGAGAAGCAGGTTTGATCCCCGTGTTGGGAAGATCCCTTGGAAGAGGAAATGGCAACCCACTCTAATACTCTTGCTGAGAAATCTCATGGACAGACTATAGTCCATGGAGTTGCAAAGAGTCAGACATGACTGAGCATGTATGCATTAGCTAAATTGATACATTCCAGACCATTTCAAATAACTTTTGGCATTAGAAGAGGTTCATCTTTGTCTGGAAGGTCAGTGTAGCCCTCAGCTCTACCACCATCATCCTTGCTTCCTTTGTTCTAGAATCTCATAGCTACTCAATCTCAATGGATTTTTCATGATCAAGATTGATGGTTCAAAACTTCTATGTTCATAGACCTGGCCTAGACCAAATTACAAGTTTATGTTTTAAGCCATAATCTGAGAATACTTTTTCATGGCTCTAAAAAAAAAAATATGTAGAAAGGTCAGTAGCATTTTTATCATGAGCCTACTTATAGAGATGTGTCACAAAAAGTCCTAATAACCTGCAGATTTACCACTATGTCAAAGCAGGTGCTGTTTTGGAGAGGATTCTCTTGCCTATAGACAGATAACCAAGGCTTAGGATGTGCACAGACTGTGATGGACCTATGAAGTTCAGATATAGCCTGTTCATGACTTGGTTTACCCAAAATGAGGAAAGCAACTGTGTTAAGGGCTTCACAGTTTCTGCATGATTTAGCATTATATTTGGTAGCAGTTAGAGGAATAATAGCAGTTGAAAGCTATTATTCCAGTGAAACCAGAAACCAATAATTTAGTGAAATGAATAAAGTAAAATCAAGTTGCAGTGGCCTGAATGTCTACTAATGCATTTTCAGTTAGGGGAGGCAGAACCATGAGAGCTCAGAGGAAGAGTATTTTCTTAACGTCAAGTGTCTGTTGAAATTTGTTTGTTGAATTAGCTTTATTCGGGCACTGTCTCCAGAACATCTGAAAAGGCTTCTTGAATTCTGTCAATATGTTTTGAATCCCTGATCTCAAGGAAATTGAGTGAGCACTTTCTACTCTTACAATTCAATCAGAAATATATAAACTACTTTGTCATGTAAGCAATTTTGGGAAATCAGAAAACAACCACATGTTGTGTTGCAAGTCTATTTTTTGAAGAAATAAGAAACCATGGGTAACATATCAAGTTTCCTGTTTAAAAAGGAACAGATACTGCACTGCCCATGGATGGATTTATGGAGGCCAATCAGCTGAAAGATTCATGTGAAGGGCATTTATGAACCACAAATTCAGTCAGGAAAATTCTTTAGTATATCTCCTGCACTGACTCAGCATGTCAACTGGTTGAGTGAGGACTATTTCACCACTTTCTCAGTGTGGCAGGGAAGCCACCTAACTGAAAAAAATTGCTCTAAAGCCTGAAAGAATAGTAATACCATGAATGGGACAGTATTTAACGCTTACATTTTTCCATATTCACTAATCTAATTTGATGCTAACAAAATAAGATAAACATTATTATTTTTATATGAAGAAACTTGGAACACTCAGCTGATGAGCATCAGAGAGAAGTCTAGCGTCTTTATGCCCTGATCCTACATCCTTTCTCCCATACTACTCTGAACTCATGCAATAAAATATACACTGTTTAATACACAGGGAGCACAGTGGGATGTTTCATGATGTGGTGCTCCTTCTGGGGCTTCCCACGTGGTGTTAGTGGTAAAGAAACTGCCTGCCAGTGCAGGAGACCTAAGAGACATTAGTTTGACCCCTGAGTTGGGAAGATCCCCTAGAGGAGGGCTTGGCAACTCACTTCAGTTTTCTTGCCTGGAAAATCCCATGGACAGAGGAGCCTTGCTGGCAAAAATTCATGGGGTCGCAAAAAGTCAGACACGACTGAGTGACTAACACACACACAATAACTTAGCCTTGTCTAACTCAGTGAAACTATGAGCCATGCCACTTAGGGCTACCCAAGATGGACAGATCATGATGGAGAGTTCTGACAAAATGTGGTCCACTGGAGAAGGGAATGGCAAACCACTCAGTATTCTTGCCTTGAGAACCCCACGAACAGTATGAAAAGGCAAAAAGATTAGGACACTGAAAGAGGAACTCCCCAGGTTGGTAGGTGCCCAATATGCTACTGGAGATCAGTGGAGAAATAACTCCAGAAAGAATGAAGAAGCCAAAGCAAAAACAACACCCAGCTGTGGATATGACTGGTGATGGAAGTAAAGTCCGATGCTGTAAGAATAATATTGCATAGGAACCTGGAATGTTAGGTCCATGAATTAAGGCAAATTTGAAGTGGTCGAACAGGAGGTGGCAAGAGTGAATGTCGACATTTTAGGAATCAGCAAACTAAAATGGACTGGAATGGGTGAATTTAACTCAGATGATCATTATATCTACTACTGTGGGCAGGAATCCCTCAGAAGAAATGGAGTAGCCATCATGGTCAACAAAACAGTCCGAAATGCAGTACTTGGATGCAATCTCAAAAACGACAGAATGATCTCTGTTCATTTCCAAGGCAAACCATTCAATATCATAGTAATCCAAGTCTATGCCCCAACCAGTAATGCTGAAGAAGCTGAAGTTGAATGGTTCTATGAAGACCTACAAGACCTCTAGAACTAAGACCCAAAAAAGATGTCCTTTTCATTATAGGGGACTGGAATGCAAAAGTAGGAAGTCAAGAGATACTTGGAGTAACAGTCAAATTTGGCCTTGGAATACAAAAGGAAGCTGGTCAAAGGCTAACAGAGTTTTGCCAAGAAAATGTACTGGTCATAGCAAACACCCTCTTCCAACAGCACAAGAGAAGACTACACAGGGACATCACCAGACGGTCAACACCAAAATCAGATTGATCATATTCTTTGCAGCCAAAGATGGAGAAGCTCTATAGAGTCAGCAAAGACAAGACTGGAAGCTGACTGTGGCTCAGATCATGAACTCCTTATTGCCAAATTCAGACTTGAAGAAAGTAGGGAAAACCACCAGACTATTCAGGTATGACCTAAATCAAATCACTTACATTTATACAGTGGAAGTGACAAAAGATTCAAGGGATTACACCTGATAGAGTACCTGATGAAGTATGGACAGAGATTGTACAGGAGACAGGAATCGAGCCCATCCCCAAGAAAAAGAAATGCAAAAAAGCAAAATGGCTCTCTGAGGAGGCCTAAAAAATAACTGTGAAAAGAAGAGAAGGGAAAAGCAAAAGAGAAAAGGAAAGATATACCCATTTAAATGCAGAATTCCAAAGAATAGCAAGAAAAGATAAGAAAACCTTCCTCAGTAATCGATGCAAAGAAATAGAGGAAAACAATAGAATGGGAAAGACTAGCAGTCTCTTCAAGAAAATTAGAGATACCAATGGACCATTTCATGCCAAGATGGGCACAATAAAGGACAGAAATGGTATGGGCCTAACAGAAGCAGAAGATATTAAGAAGAGGTGGTAAGAATACACAGAATTATACAAAAAAGATCTTCATGACCCAGAAAATCAGGATGCTGTGATCACTCACCTAGAGCCAGACATCCTGGAATGTGAAGTCAAGTGGGCCTTAGGAAGCAACACTATGAACAAAGCAAGTGGAGGTGATGGAATTCCAGCTGAGCTATTTCAAATCCTAAAAATCATGCACAAATCCTAATGTGATGCAAATCCTAAAAGTGCTGCACTCAATATGCCAGCAAATTTGGAAAACTTAGCAGTGGCCACAGGACTGAAAAAGGTCAGTTTTAATTTAAATCCCAAAGAAAGACAATGCCAAAAAATGTTCAAATTACCGCACAGTTGCACTCATCTTACACCCTAGTAAAGTAATGCTCAAAATTCTCCAAGCCGGGCTTCAACAGTATGTGAACTGTGAACTTCCAGATGTTCTGGATTTAGAAAAGGCAGAGGAACCAGAGATCAANCAATGCCAAAAAATGTTCAAATTACCGCACAGTTGCACTCATCTTACACCCTAGTAAAGTAATGCTCAAAATTCTCCAAGCCGGGCTTCAACAGTATGTGAACTGTGAACTTCCAGATGTTCTGGATTTAGAAAAGGCAGAGGAACCAGAGATCAAATTTCCAGCATCCGTTGGATCATGGAAAAAGCAAGAGAGTTCCAGAAAAAACATCTATTTCTGCTTTATTGACTATGCCAAAGCCTTTGACTGTGTGGATCACAATAAACTGTGGAAAATTCTCAAAGAGATTGGAATACCAGACCACCTGACCTGTCTTTTGAGAAATCTGTATGCAGGTCAGGAAGCAACAGTTAGAACTGGACATGGAACAACAGACTGGTTCCAAATAGGAAAAGAAGTGCATCGAGGCTGTATATTGTCACCCTGCTTATTTAACTTATATGCAGAGTACATCATGAGAAATGCTGGGCTGGACGAAGCACAAGCTGAAATCAAGATTGTGGGGAGAAATATCAATCACCTCAGATATGCAGATGACACCACCATTGTAGCAGAAAGTGAAGAACTGAAGAACCTCTTGATGAAAGTGAAAGAGGAGAGTGAAAAAGTTGGCTTAAAGCTCAACATTCAGAAAACAAAGATCATGGCATCTGGTCCCATCACTTCATGGCAAATAGATGGGGAAACAGTGGAAACAGAGGCAGACTTTATTTTATTGGGCTCCTGAATCACTGCAGATAGTGACTGCAGCCATGAAATTAAAAGATGCTTGCTCCTTGGAAGAAAAGTTATGACCAACCTAGACAGCATATTAAAAAGCAGAAGCATTACTTTGCCAACAGAGGTCCATCTAGTCAAAGCTATGGTTTTTCCAGTATAGTCATGTATGGATATGAGAGATGAATTATAAAGAAAGCTGAGCGCTGAAGAATTGATGCTTTTGAACTGTGATGTTGGAGAAGACTCTTAAAAGCCAATCTTAAAAGAAATCAGTCCTGAATATTCATTGATGTTGAAGCTAAACTCCAGTCCTTTGGGCACCAGATACAAAGAACTGACTCATTTGAAAAGACCTTGATTTGAGGAAAGGTTGAAGGCAGGAGGAGAAGGTGACGATAGAGGATGAGATGTTTGGATGGCATCACTGACTCAGTGTACATGAGTTTGTGTAAACTCCAGGAGTTGGTGATGAACACGGAGGCCTGGCATGCTGCAGTCCATGGGATTGCAAAGAATTGGACACAACTGAGCGACTGAACTGAACTCACTGACTATTAGGGATTATTTTAACAACTTCTCATGTCAACTCAGTTAGCTTAACTAAATATGCAAAATTTCAAACTATAGGGTTTAATTTTGTGAAATGAGGCTCTTAAAGTTGAGTAAACTTTAAAAATATCTCTTTTGGTAGCATACAGTTTGAAAAAAAGATTCCTACATTTTACCAAAAGGTTCTTGTCCAGAGAGGCATTTTCATACTTCTTTGCTAGCCCTGCAGATACTGGTAGAGACACAAAACGAACCATGCCAGGAAGAAACCAGGTGATGAGCACTCTGCTTTCTCTTTTCATACCGAGTCAGAATGGGCAAGAATTTCACAAAAATTAGGCAGGAGGGAATAATCTGTCAGTATTTGTTTGAAGATGTCCCTTGATCTCTAAAGAGGGTGATTACATCATTTGATTCAGCTTCTAAGCATCCTTCCCCTGCCAGAAATTATCCCGCAGCCTAACTCCTCCAACTTTGCCAGGTTGAAGCTGACCTTAAAAAACACAGTTCCAGTTCATGAATAGCTCAAGCCAGGAAGAAGGCAACTATTTTAGCAAAGGCCCAAAGTACCAATTTGTTACAGAACAGCGATTGAAGATTAAATTCAACCCTCCAGTGGAGCCATAATGGATCCAAGAACACTAAAGTTGAACCCCTAGGTTGGGTGACCTATACAAGCCTACAAACAGCTGGCGGGAACATGCCTGCTGTGGCATTTAAGACTCCCACGGAGGTTTGGCTGAAATGGCAACCCAGCATGAGAAGACAGAGAGAAGTTATGGGTGGAAAGTTTCCCTAAGGGCCTTTTCACATTTTTATTTGTTGTGGCGACCACCTGTAAAATTCCTTTTTTAAAAGAATTCCTTTAAGGTATACATTTCATTTGAGAAGGAAATTAAATGTTTCTTCTTTAGAAAATAATATGGGAAAACACTTGAATATGTCAAAGTATTTACGCTATACAGAAGCCATTTTCACCTGAAAATTAGAATGTACAACAGACCTTTAAGTGATAATCAGTTGATGGTGTTAAAGCAGGTGAACTTCAACTGTTCATTTTCCTTTTGATAGTTCTCTTTGTTTTCTCTTGCCACTCTTAGTTTACTATGTAGCAGCTGCTGAGTGTTCCATTACTGTTCATATCCCGGGAAAGATGCAGCAACCCACGGACTGTGGACCGTGTCCCTAAGTACGGAACTAGTGAAAACCCTAGACAACAACTGAGGTGTTTCTGGCGTACACTTGCATTTTGTTTTCTTCTTCACAGTTATCACTAGCCAATAGCTATGCTTTAATTGACGAAATCGTCTTCATCAGCTATGTTCAAATAACTCACAGAAAGGCAGAAAAAGAAAAATGAAAAATAATGTGAACAGAAAACACAAAATAAAATTTAAAATTTTAATCTTTAATATATCAAGAATCACATTAAATGCAAACAGTCCACATATGCAAATTAAAAGAGAGAAATGAGAAAAGTGGGTTAAAAACCATGACTATCTTTATGGCATCTATAAGCAACTCACATTAAATGCATGGCGTAAGCATATGGCTCACTATTTTCAGTGCAGCCTGAGGATCTTTGTCTTTCATTGTCCAATTATATTTATTGTGATTAATGATATATTTGTATTTGTTTATATTATTTGGATTTGTTTATATTATCCTTGCTTGGTATTTCTGTTTCTTTCCATTTCTAGGATTTTACTTCTACTTTCATCACTTCTTTTGAAATTTCAGTTTTTTTCCCATTTCATTTTATCCCCTTATTAGTTTCAAGTATATTAGTCTCAAGGTTTATTTCTTTTATACAAATAATCAACTTAGACTTTTTAGCATATATACATAAATTGTCATTGTCTGAAATTAATAATCATCTGTTCCTTTTCCTCAAACAATACAATCTTACAACACTATAATTTCCCAAATTAGTATTTTTGGATACAGCTTTATATCTTGACATTGTTATTGTTATTATTTTATTTAATCAATATTTAAGTCTGATTTACCCATATATATACCTGCTTCTTGTGCCTCATTTCTCAGACATTCTCTATGGGAAAACTTCTTTGTCCTGAAGAATATACTTTTATTTATTTACATTTTTGAAAAGATTTTTTTTGATGTGGACAATTTTACATGTCTTTATTGAATTTGTTACAATATTGCTTCTGTTTCATGTTCTGGATTTTTGGTGGTGAGGCATATGTGATCTCAGTTTCCTGACCAAGGATCAAACCCACACCCCCTGCATTGGAAAGTGAAGTCTTAAGCACAGTGGTTGTAAAGTCTTAACCACTGCACTGCCAGAAAAGTCTCTGAAGAATGTACTTTAAATTTGTTAAATTGAGAGTCTGTTGGTGGCAAACTCTTTCCATTTTTCTTCACTTGAAAGCATCTTTATTTCATTCCAACACTTAAAAACATTTCCCATTAAATTTATTTTACTTTCTGCATAATGAAAGTATGTTGGATCCCAAAGGTGCTAGTTAGAAGTGAGCTATTGTTTAATCATGTTTCCTCTGAAGGCAATGTATCCTCCATATCTCTCCAATAGATTTTAAAATCTCTCTACATTCTTGAAGCTTTGAGGATGATTCTGATGTATTTTTGTGTCTTTTCATCTATCTTTCTTGGTAAATTTTGGTCTTCCATAACGTGATGATTGATGTGATGTTTTGCATCAGTTCTGGAAAATTCTCAGCTTAAAATCCTCTCTAAATAGTTACACTTGTATTCTGCCTCTCTTCTTTTTTTTTCCCTTCCAGACTGTGTTCAGGAACATAGAACTTCTCACTCCATCTTCCTGCCCTTTAATCTCTATATTTTCTCATTCTTGTTTTTTTCTGAATTGCATTCTGTATAATATCTTCACAAATTATTTTCCCATTCACTATTTTTCTCCATTCTTTTAAATCTGGTAAACCCACTCACTGAGTTTTTTAAAAACTTAATGTTATATATGCATGTATGCAAAATCCCTTCAGTCACGTCTGACTTTTTGCCACCCTGTAGACTGTAGCCCACCAGGCTCCTCTGTACATGGAATTCTTCAGGCAAGCATCCTCGAGTGGGTAGCCATTCCCTTCTCCAGAGGATCTTCCCAACCCAGGGATCAAACCCAGTTCTCCTGCACTGTAGGCAGATTCTTTACTGTCTGAGCCACCAGGGAAGCCCCAATATTATGTATATTTTTCTATTCGTTCTATTTGATATTTTCAAATACACTTAGTCATTTTGCTCTTTCCTTAACACAAACCTCTCTTTTATTTCTTAGAGCATTTTAATTTATGCTTCTTTCCTGTTCTGTGCCTGACAGGAGTTTGTGAGTTGGATTCAGTTATTTGATTAATCATTGTGAGTTTGATTCAGTTATTTGATTAATCCTTGATTTACAGGTATAGCCCCTTGATTCTTTGTATATTCTGAATTGTTTACTGTGAATCTAGTTCCTTGGAACTTTATCTTTGGGAAATTTCATGATTTATTTTGAAGACATATGAACCCTTTTTCCACCCCAAAAGACTTTCTTTTCTTTTGGATTTTTATTTGTATTTGTATCTCTCAAGTGGTGTGAATTTAGTTTACAAATCCATGTGAGGACTAATCTATTTTAATGAATATTGAGGAGCTGTTTTAATTTTTTTCCCACCTAGGACTAAGGTTGTTGTTGTTTGGTCCTTACGTCCTGTCTGACTCTTTTGTAACCCCATGGACCGTAACCCATGAGGTTCCTCTGTCTCTGGAATTTCTCAGGCAGGAATCCTGGAATGGGTTGCCATTTCTACTCCAGGAAGTCTTCCTGGCCCGGGGATTGAGCCCGAGTTGCCTGTATTGGCAGTGGGTTCTTTACCACTGAGCCACCTGCAAAGCCCAAGGCTAAGGCTAGAGGCAAACAATTTTGCATGTCTGTTGGGAACAGGTTTTGCTCTACCTCTCACCTTCACTTTGAGGTTATATCTGAGTGGGTTCCAGTTTTATGAGAGGGTCTTCTGTTAGACTCCCAGATTGGAGAGTCATTTGGAATTTGTCTGTTTTTCTCCCTTCTCTGAGTTTTGAAAATGAAGTTCCAGTTTAGAAGAACTTAGTTTCTTGTTAACTCACTGATGCAACTAAAACATCTTTTAAATCTGACACTCACAGTTGTTTTTTAACAGCAGTGATGTTCAGGGAAATTATTCTACCATTCTGCCAGAAATACATCTTCCAAAGATATTTCTCATCTCAAATAATATATTGCCTCTATTATGTGTTTCTCTTATGGAATTGAAAGAAGTCTTATTTCAAGGAAACAAAATTCTACTGATATGCTTTATTAGGGAACTAATGACATAGGTCTGCTCTATTCTGAGGCAAAGTAGGAACTTGAACACATTTCATTTCCATCAAGCAGTATTACTGTTTAATGTTAAACACTGGAACAAATAAAAGAAGAAATCTTTGAAAATAGTAATTGAAATTTGATTTTTCATTACTGAATTATGCATTTTTAGAAACTCAGGAATCAGCCTATGTTAAGCCGCAAAACTAATGCATGCTGTTTGTCATCACGCAAATGTTAGAGGGCAAAACAGTCTGAGGCATAAGGTATAATTTTTAATAATCCAGGGCTTGGGTCAGCTTATATTTGTATCAGACAGCACACATACAAAGAGTATAGCAGTATTTTGCATATTGTAGCTCTACAACAAATATCTGTCAAACAAGATTCTCTTTTCTCTCTGACAAAGAGAAATTGCTGTGAAAATATTTGGTGGGACATCTTGGTTTAAGTCATGATAGACTGAGTAAATAAAATGGGCATTTACATGAGTTGGAGGAAATAAGGCAAGTGGTTTGACAAGTGAAGTGAGAGAGGTAACTCTGAGCTGGGAAACAAGGACATGAATAATGGAACAATTTTCATGGTATATTTCTGCATTAATGTGATAAAAATGGTAATACGAGCCTGATTATTTTCCCCTCAGTTATTGACTGCTACGTAACTTGTACATGGAAGGAGACTTGGAGTTTTTATTTCTTTGTCTCCAGCACAACCAGCACCATCTGTTTTTCCTCTTATAGCCATCTCTCCATGGCAACATGTATTGATTTACCAGCAAGACTGCAACTATATGGCCAACTTTATGTAACTCTGTACTGCCAACCATGCATCCAGCAATTTTCTTTTTCTACCTTGGTTTTCACAGTCACCCTCCAGTGACTGTGTTGCTGCATTTTAGGGCACTCTACACAGAGAGGAGAGTAGTGCTTTTTAGTGAAAGGTGCCTTTTATCCCAGCAGCTATCTCAGGGCAAAACATCTCCAGCAGTTCTTTTGTGAAAGTTAAGACCCGGCTGGCAACTAAAAGTGTACGTACTTGTCAACAGCATTAACTGAGATCTCAGTGTATCAAACCAGACAAAAGAGATGCTGGAAAGCTGGCATCAAGTTCAAAAATGGCATGTCCTTTTCCATTGGGCCCATGTTGTGCCATTCCTGACTGGCATGACGGTTTAATGAGACCTGGATGCTTCTTTGTTCATTGAATAGTGCCATCCATCACAACAGAAACATGAATGAATTGCTCATCAAGACTGGACTTTCTTTCATCTTTATGGCTGAACTAAGAAGAGCTTGCAGGTGTTGCACTGTGACAGATAGCCAATGCAAGGAAACCACTGAACTCCATCAAGGGATTATCTGATGCATGTTGTGAGCAGCTTGGCAAAATTATAAATGGGTATTTTTCCAGTGGAAATCTGGAGTTAGAATATTCTTTTTATTCTCATAAGTACTAAATCAATTAGAATAAATCTTCAAGGAAGTAAGAAAAGGAAGACATATTAATACTTAGAAAGTAAAACAGAAAATATTAGAACTGATTGTGATATGTAAAAGTAGCCAAACTACGTTCAGCAAGGTCTTTACTCTGTACTTCCTCAACAACTGTATCTGTGGCTCTATACTATTTAGCATGTGTTGAATTCAGCAGTTGTATATTGGGTAAATGAATTACACTCTGGATTAAAGCACAGGGAACTCAGTGGAAAGACCCACATCCTCAACTACTTAGGTATTTTGCAGATAGTTAAGACTGATTGACGGAGAAGGCAATGGCACCCACTCCAGTACTCTTGCCTGGAAAATTCCATGGATGGAGGAGCCTGGAAGGCTGCAGTCCATGGAGTCGCTGAGGGTCGGACACGACTGAGCGACTTCACTTTCACTTTTCCATTTCATGCATTGGAGAAGGAAATGGCAACCCACTCCAGTGTTCTTGCCTGGAGAATCCCAGGGATGGAGGAGCCTGGTGGGCTGCTGTCTATGGTGTTGCACAGAGTCGGACACAACTGAAGCGACTTAGCAGCAGCAGCAGCAGCAAGACTGATTGAAAACATTTGCAAAGAAACGTGATCAAAAGATCACTTTTCCACCCAAACAGAGAAAAGGTATTCCAACAAGAGAGATGTTACTCAAGCCAACAGTTCAGGATCAGATAAAATGGAAATGACAAGCAGTATCTTGGATCTCAAGGTTTGGTTAACAATATTTCAGGAATAAACATATTTTGCACATTTTCCACCTGATTTCTGCATCCAAAAGTCTTCTTGCTGAAACTCCTGGGAAAGTGATGGTTTGGTTTTTACAATGAAGAACCTCTTTTGTCTCTGCAAATCAAATTACAAATTTATTTCCAAAGAGTTCAAAACACCTGTTCAAATGTAATAGCTTTCTGTCCTCTCTGATCTTTGCAGGTTGAGCTACAAGCTAATGTCAGGAATAAGCCCTATTCCAGCACCAAACACTCAGGCAATGTAATGCTAATTTGTCTTGGCTTTTAAGATCCTTCTCTTATTTTCTCTTCTATCATAATTACTAAGGCACAGATAGGCATCATTTCCACAGCTGTTTTGATTTTCCTCTTGTCATAGTTCAGTTGCACTGATATTTCAAACCAACTAGTCCATGGCTTAAATAACAACAAAACAAAACCCCTATGACCATATAACACTGTGTCACGTATGTTATATAACACACACACACACACACACACACACT
Organism: Aepyceros melampus; assembly: GCA_006408695.1. NCBI lineage: Eukaryota > Metazoa > Chordata > Mammalia > Artiodactyla > Bovidae > Aepyceros > Aepyceros melampus. Next base: position 548,031 of record SJXQ01011619.1, read on the forward strand.
ATGTGTGTGTGTGTGTATATATATATATATATATATATATATAACAGTGTTATATAACACTATGTTATATATTTAATCAAGGACTAAGTATGGGGTCACTACCCAAAGCCAACAGTCAAGTTGCAGAGATGGACAAAACATCAGCCATACAAATACTGAAGAGCAGTGAAGGAAAGAAATAATAGCATGACAGAGGCAACATCAGAAACCTCCAAAAGATCATTAGCAGCTCTGAAGTGCTTCTGGGCAACAGTCAGGATATAAATGAAATAAGGAATTTACATCATTTTCCTTGGCCAGCCAAAGATACATTTGACCTGTTCTTGCGCATACTCATTCTCCTCCTCATCTTCCATACAAAGGAGATCCTATTCTAAAAATCTTTAAAAATCCCTTACAATGTATAGCACATCTAATTTTAGAGGAACACATTAAATGCACCAAAGTCTTTTTATTTGTATAAAATGCAACTCTCATTTTTGCCTCAGAGAAGTTTAATAAATAGGATGTTTACCTTGAGAACTTTCTCTTTAAAAATTATTTCTACTCTTCATCTCCAGACAAGCATTGTTTAAAGTAACTGTCTCACTGCTTGTACAGAAGGTCTCAAATTATAAAGTTCAATTCATCCAACATCCATGATGTTCCAGGAACCAATCTAGGCAATGCCAGAGATGAAAATACAAAAGGAAAAAAATCAGTATTTTCTTAAAAGGGCTTGAAAACCTAGGAGGAGCCATAGAGTCAAGTTCCTAAATGATGGAGCAGAATGAGATGAATGACATAAAAGAAGTGAAAACCAAGTGCTGTCCTAGCTCAGGGAGGAGATGAAATTACAGCTTTTTGAGCGCTGGCCATATTTTTCAAAGGAAAGGGGAAAACTGGTATAAAATTAAAGAGTAAGTGCCTTGTAAAGTCAATGGATTGACAGCAAATAGTGAAGCAAAAGAGAAATATTTATCAACAAAAATATGAGCAGAAGGGCAATGCATGTATGCATACAAACTATAATCCTAAGAGTTTTCTAATAACTAGTTGGTCTGCCACACTAGTCCTTACCTCACTAGTAATAGCATTTCCTCCTGGTTTAATTTGTGTATTCTTTCTTTCACTAAACACATACTGAGTGATCTGCTAGACTCTCAAGGTACAAAGTGAATGAAAGGACACTCTTTTCATGAATCTTGCATTTCTAGAAACATGAGGCTACCACAAGATAAGCATGCAGATGTGAGTATATGTATATATTTGTACGTGTAAATATAACCTCTCAAATATTTGAATAAAATTAATTCAAAGACACTTATCTAGAAGTACAGATCATTTAAGGGAGAAAAGAGTCAGAGACAGGAAGAGAAACCTGGAAGGGGCGGGGAGTGGGGAGACTGGGAGAGAGATGGGAAGAGGGCCCACCTGGATAAAGGAAAGGAATCAATAAGTCAGTGTAAGAAAAAGGGAATTTGTTTGCCGTCAGTCAAACGACTGCAACATGGACTCATGTTGTCAGATTTCTGAGCAGAATTTTTCCTTCTCAGGTGAAAATACAAAATGTTGAAATGTCCATATCAGCAGATAGCTGATTTTACCTAGTAACATCCTTTACAAACTTAAAAGCTGTAGGCAGAAAGATGAAGGGACATACGTGTTGCTGAAGCTAGATTTCACACAAGATGAAAACAAAGACAGGATTTTAAATTAGAAAAGAAAATAACTTGGGTAGTAGAGAGGCCAGAAGAAAAGGGGTATGGTGGGGGACAGACTATCCAATTGGATTTCAAGAGGTGGATGTCACTTGATAAAGGAATTTCCTAACACTTTTTACTGAGTGTCTGATGAGGACAAGAGCTCTTCCTGAAGGGCCCTGTGAGTTTCACCAGATTTTAGGAAACATTATGGAGCTTTTGGCTTCCTAGTGGCTCAGATGGTAAAATTCGGCCTGCTATGCAGGAGATCCGTGTTTGATCCCTGGGTCAGGAAGATTCCCTGGAGAAGGGAATGGCTACTCATTCCAGTATCTTTGCCTGGAGACTTCCACGGACAAAGGAGCCTGGCAGGTTACAATCCACGGACTTGCAAAGAGTCAGACACAACTAGGCAACTAACAGCATCACTATGGAGTTTGCATGAAAAATGAAAGTATTAGCCAAATCTGTAAAAATGTATTCATTCTTACAGTCAATGAAATGTTTTCAAAACCTGCTTAATTTCTCTAAAGGGAGTCTTACATAGAGTGAACTTTTGCAATTAAATATGTGGAGAGAAACATGAATGATTGCAAACTATTACTATTGAGATTTCTTATTTTCCTGTGATTTATTGAAAATTGTATTATAAAAAGAGATACTTTCTAAGAGGAAGTTAAATCATCTATACTCAACACTTTGACTAGCTTACAGTTCTCTTTCCCAAATTTCTTTTTGTTTATCTTTTGTGTATATTAAAAATTATAAACGCACAAAATGCATCGTTAACATCTGACTTTTTCACTTAACATGATATAAAATTTCATGCTATTAGAGTTGTTTAACTCTAAGTTTACTGAGGTACTTTCTATTTCACCAGGGTGACATGTCATAATTTGTGTGTACTCGATTGCTAAGTCATGTCTGACTCTTTGTGGCCCTATGGACTGTAGCATGCCAGGCCCCTCTGTCCACGGGACTTCCCAAGCAAAAATACTGGAGTGGGTTGCAATTTTCTTCTCCAGGGTCTCTTCCCAGATCAGAGATTGAACCTATGTCTCCTGCATTGGCAGGTGGATTCTTTACCACTGATCCAGTAGGGAAACCCTAAGCCATAATTCACCTAATATTTTTATTTCAATGGGGACATGCATTGAGCATTTACAAATGCCAGGTGAGCTCTGGGTGGCACGTGGATGCGGAGACAAATGAGATTCCAAACTGGCCCTGGAGTGGTGTAAGGACCCACCAGAGGGGTGGCAAGGTGTTCTGATGGCAGTGACCCTGGCTGCGGAAGGGCTGAACCGAGTCTTGACAGGGAGTAACAGATTGGAAACTGAATATACTTCTTTAACATTTCTATCCTTCTTAACCAATGTTCCTAAGTCCTGTATTCATATTCGGCAAACTGTAAACTATGTTTTAAACAGTAAAATACTTGACCATATTTTCAATTTATTTACAAAAGCTCAACTTTAACAATAGCAGGTTTACTTTGCAGACTCAGAAGGAATTAAGGGGATTATCAGAAAAACTATTCATCACCCTTTGGTCACTGCAGAAACTGAATTTCTGTTCACTTATGTCCAGGAAAGAGCAAAAGAGGGGGCAGGTGGTATAGACAGGCGGTGCAAGATGAACAACCCAAGCGATCACAAAACAACAGAGGTTGTGTTTTTACCTTCAGCTCTAAATAAAAGGTTTAGAAACTAAGACTTCATACATTCAAAGTGTGGAATGTGGACCTGTGAATGGGTGAGTACTGGTCAGTGCACAGAACTCCATGCCCCACGGAGAACTACAGAGTCTGAACCCGTATTTTAGCGTGATTCCCAGGTGACTTGTATGCTCTTTCAAACTGAGAATCAGTGCCTCAGAGACCACCTCCATTGTGACAACACGCCCCGCAGAATGCCAGTCCTTGCGGTTATGGAAACAATAAACCTGGGACCCTCCTTACAGCCTAGAGCCCAGTGAGAGCTGACCCTTTATATTGTGTTTCCTTACGGGTGATCAGAGAAGCAGTTTTATCACATGTTTAGGCCATCATTGAGCTGGTGGCTAGGGGCCAATTAAGTAATGGTCTTTAAATTCTACAAGCATTTTATTTTATTTTTTTAATTAATTTTTATTTTTTAGTTTGTTTTGCTTTACAATACTGTATTCGTTTTGCTATACATTGACATGAATCAGCCACGAGTGTACATGAACTCCCAATCCCGACCCCCACCTCCCCCCGAGA
>SJXQ01011619.1:552167-564827 GCA_006408695.1 Aepyceros melampus
GCCCCACACCTTCTCTCTGGATTATCCCCGTGCCTCAGTCCCAAGCATCCTGCATCCTGCATCTACAAGCATTTTAAAGCCAGTTCAAACAATAGAAATGTAATCACCAAAGTCATGGGATACAGCCTTCTGTTTCTCATCAGCCCCAGCCTAGTGACCTCTTGAGTTTTTCCTTTCGAGGAGAAATGAATAAATAGGAAAAAGTCCCTGATTGTCAACTGAAGCTGCCGTAAGCCAGGGCCTTGTTTTGACTGATTATTGATGATATTCCTCCTGACACAATGTTCTCTTAGTTATGTTTGCCTCTGACAAACTCATACAGGAGAAAATCGAACCTCTGAGGGCTGGAGGCAAGGAGATACGGTCCTGTGTTAATAACCCCTCAGGAGCTACCAGAGGGAGATGAACCACGGGGAGACCTCTCCAAGGACGGGGATGAAGTCACCATGCTACCAATAGTAGAAGATTTAGGTAGCTCCGATCACTGGGGAAATGAGCAAGTCACTCAAAATGTATCTAATTGTAGCAGCTGCTGGTGCCATTGTGGGCACAACTGTACCTCATTAATAACCTCACCCTCATCTGACTTCTTTGGATGTGTCCCTCTATCTGTCTTTAGACCTTAGACAACAGGGACGAAAAGGATTGTCTCTGATGTAGGCTCAGCTGTGCCAGATACTCACAAATCCACTTTCCTCCCTGGCATCACACCCCAGATAATAGAATATTCATTGTTCATTTAAAACCATATGCTCCATTGGCACTAATCCCATCATTCAATATTTAAAGCCAAGGTGGATCTCCTGATACTTGCTGTCAGAATACCAGGGATGGTGTGCTGAGTGTAATGGCAAGACTAAACGTTCTTTTTGTTACCTTTGCAACATTTTGTAAGCTTACGCTTAACTAGAATGAAATAAATATAAAATATTTCATCCAGAGCAATCTAGAGACTTCTGATTTAAAATAGTGTATAGTTCAATATTCATGACATGGTCTTTCTGAATTCACCCAATGATAATAAGAAGACACCAAAACAATGAAAATTCAGAGAATGGCATCACAGACCAAGGGCCCAGGGCAGAATCTGGGAGAAACAAGTCACCGATAGGATTGGGTCCAAAGCACAACTAACACTTTGTTGTTTGGAAACCTCGCAAACCCGCAATTGTGAATATAGATACGCAGGTGCCCCCATGACCCTCACTTAGTTATCTCACCATGTCCACCTGAGATCAGAAATGTGAGATTCACAGCATCTCTAAAACTAGCTTCTGCTTGCTTAGGTAGCCAATGGAAAACATCAGCTTTGCCCCCATGAACGCTTTTTCCTACATCCATTCCAACCAGGAAGCTCAGAAAATGAGTGGGATTGCAATATGAGTGGCCTGATGAAGGTTGTGAATCTTACTGTCTAATTCTGATATGGATATGGGCATGAGAGTGATGCATTAACCTACTGTAGATACAAGTAGGAACAGAAGCAGCCCTGGAAGCAGTGCCTGCTGCGGAATGTAGTTTTTCTACATCGCATGATCCCTCAGTTCAGTTCAGTAGCTCAGTCGTGTCTGACTATTTGCGACCTCATGGACTGCAGCACGCCAGCTTCCCTGTCCATCACCAACTCCTGGAGTTTACTCAAACTCATGTCCATTGAGTCGGTGATGCCATCCAACCATCTCATCCTCCGCCATCCCCTTCTCCTCCCACCTTCAATCTTTCCCAGCACCAGGTCTTTTCTAATGAGTCAGTTCTTCGCACCAGGTGGCCAAAGGATTGGAGTTTCAGCTTCAATATCAGTCCTTCCAAAGAATATTCAGGACTGACTTCCTTTAGGATGGGCTGGCTGGATCTCCTTGCAGTCCAAGGGACTCTCAAGAGTCTTCTCCAACACCACAGTTCAAAAGCATCAATTCCAGAGTGCTCAGGGCTGGTTCACTGGGATGACCCTGAGGGACAGGATGGGAGGGAGGTGGGAGGGGGGTTCAGGATGGGAAACACATGTACATCAATGGCTGATTCATATCAGTGTATGGCAAAAACCCTATAGTGGTTTTTGAAAGTAAAGTAATTAGCCTCCAATTAAATAAATTAATTTAATTTGGAAAAAAGCCTCAATTCTTCGGTGTTCGGCTGTCTTTATACTCGAAATCTCACATCCATACATGACCACTAGAAAAACTCTAGCCTTGACTAGATGGACCTTTGTTGGCAAAGGAATGGCTCTGCTTTTTAATATGCTGTCTAGGTTGATCATAACTTTTCTTCCAAGGAGTAAGCGTCTTTTAATTTCATGGCTGCAGTCACCATCTGCAGTGATTTTGGAGCTCCCCAAAAGAAAGTCTGTCACTGTTTCCAATTAATTTAATTTGGAAAAAAGCCTCAATTCTTCGGTGTTCGGCTGTCTTTATACTCGAAATCTCACATCCATACATGACCACTAGAAAAACTCTAGCCTTGACTAGATGGACCTTTGTTGGCAAAGGAATGGCTCTGCTTTTTAATATGCTGTCTAGGTTGATCATAACTTTTCTTCCAAGGAGTAAGCGTCTTTTAATTTCATGGCTGCAGTCACCATCTGCAGTGATTTTGGAGCTCCCCAAAAGAAAGTCTGTCACTGTTTCCATTGTTTCTCCATCTATTTCCCATGAAGTGATAGGACCAGATGCCATGATCTTAGTTTTCTGAATGTTGAACTTTAAGCCAACTTTTTCACTCCCCTCTTTCATTCATTAAGAGTCTCTTTAGTTCTTCACTTTCTACCATAAATGTGGTGTCATCTGCATATCTAAGGTTACTGATATTTCTTCAGCAATCTTGACTCCAGCTTGTGCTTCATCCAGCCCAGCATTTCTCATGATATACTCTGCATAAAAGTTAAATAAGCAAGGTGACAATATACAGCCTTGACATACTCCTTTCCCTATTTGAAACAAGTCTGTTGTTCCATGTCCAGTTCTAATTGTTGCTTCCTTACCTGCATATAAGTTTCTCACAAGGCAGGTCAGGTGGTCTGGTACTCCCATCTCTTTCAGAATTTTCCACAGTGTGTGGTGATCCATACAGTTGAAGGCTTTGGCATAGTCAATAAAATAAAATAAATATTTTTCTGGAACTCTCTTGCTTTATCGATGATCCAGCGGATGTTGGCAATTTGATCTCTGGTTCCCCTGCCTTTTCTAAAACCAGTCTGAACATCTGGAAGTTCATGGTTCAGGTACTGTTGAAGTACCTTGTTTTTGTATCCATTCAGCCTCTTTTGCCTTTTGATTGGGGCATTCAACCCATTTACATTTAAGATAATTATTGATAAGTATGATCCCATTGCCATTTGCTTTATTGTTTTGGGTTCAGGTTTATACACCATTTTTGTGTTTCCTGTCTAGAAAAAGTCCGTTAGCATTTGTTGGAGAGCTGGTTTGGTGGTGCTGAATTCTCTTAGCTTTTGCTTGTCTGTAAACCTTTTGATTTCCCCTTCATATTTAAATGAGATTCTTGCTGGGTACAGTAATCTTGGCTGTAGGTTATTTTCTTTCATCACTCTAAGTATGTCTTGCCATTCCCTCCTGGCCTGAAGAGTTTCTATTGAAAGATCTGCAGTTATTCTTATTGGAATCCCCTTATGTGTTATTTGTTGTTTTTCCCTTGCTGCTTTTAATATTTGTTCTTTGTATTTGATTTTTGTTAATTTGATTAATGTCTTGGGGTGTTTTGCCTTGGGTTTATCCTGTTTGGAACTCTCTGGGTTTCTTGGATTTGGGTGATTATTTCCTTCCCCATTTTAGGGAAGTTTTCAACTATTATCTCCTCAAGTATTTTTTCATGGTCTTTCTTTTGGTCTTCTTCTTCTGGGACTCCTATAATTCGAATGTTGGAGCGTTTCATATTGTCCTGGAGGTCTCTGAGATTGTCTTCATTTCTTTTAATTTGTTTTTCTTTTTTCCTTTCTGATTCATTTATTTCTACCATTCTATCTTCTATTTCACTAATCCTATCTTCTGCCTCTGATATTCTACTATTTGTTGCCTCCAGAGTGTTTTTGATTTCTCAGCTTTCTTTATAGTCCAACTCTCACATCCATACAAGACTACTGGAAAAACCATAGTTTTGACTAGACAGACTTTGGGGGCAAAGTAATGTCTCTGCTTTTTAATATGCTGTCTATATTGGTTATATCTTTTCTTCCAAGAAGCAAACATCTTTTCATTTCATGGCTTTAATCACCATCTGAAGTGGTTTTGGAACCCCAGAAAATAAAGTCTCACACTGCTTCCCCATCTTTTGCCATGAAGTGATGGGACCAGATGCCATGATCTTTGTTTTCTGAATGTTGAGTGTTAAGCCAACTTTTTCACTCTCCACTTTCACTTTCATCTAGATGCTCTTTAGTTCTTCACTTTCTTCCATAAGGGTGGTGTCATCTGCATGTCTGAGGTTAAGTCCCAGCAATCTTGATTCCAGCTTGTGCTTCTTTCAGCCCAGCGTTTCTTATGATGTACTCTGCATGTAAGTTAAATAAGCAGGGTGACAATATACCACCTTGATGTACTCCTTTCCTGATTTGGAACCAGTCTGTTGTTCCATGTCCAGTTCTAACTGTTCCTTCCTGACCTGCATACAGATTTCTAGGAGGCAGGTAAGGTGGTCTGTTATTCCCATCTCTTTAAGAATTTTTCACAGTTTGTTGTGATTCATACATCCAATTCTTTGGTATAATCAATAAAGCAGAAGTAGATGTTTTTCTGGAACTCTCTTGCTTTTTTGATGATCCAACGAATGTTGGCAATTTGATCTCTTGTTCCTCTGCCTTTTCTAAATCCAGCTTGAATGTCTGGAAGTACTCGGTTCACATACTGTTGAAGCCTGGATTGGAGAAATTTGAGCATTACTTTGCTAGCATGTGAGATGAGTGAGTGCAATTGTGTGGTAATTTGAACATTCTTTGGCAATGCCTTTCTTTGAGATTGGAATGAAAACTGGCCTTTTCCAGTCCTATGGCCACTGCTGCGTTTTCCAAATTTGCTGGCATATTGAGTGCAACACTTTCACAGCATCATCTTTTAGGATTTGAAATAGCTCAACTGCAATTCCATCACCTCCACTAGCTTTGTTTGTAGTGATGCTTCCTAAAGCCCACTTGACTACACATTCCAGGATGTCTGGCTCTAGATGAGTGATCACACCATCATGATTATCTGTATCGTGAAGTTCTTTTGTGTATATTTCTGTGTATTCTTGCCACTTCTTCTTTTATCTTCTGCTTCTGCCTTGAGGAGATACCCCAGGTCCAAGGGCAAAGGAAAGCTCCAGTAAGATGGTAGGAGTGGTGAAATCATGATTAGAATCAAAGCCCATATCCACCAGAGATGCTCAGATGGCTCAAACAAACATTGTGCACACCAGGACCCAGACCCCACAGAGACTGAGACAGAACTTTGTTTGAATGTCTCCTGCAGAGGTATGGGTCGGCAGTGGACTGTTTCAGGGACAGGGGCTCTGGGTGCAGCAGACCTGGGTATGGCATAAGCCCTCTTGAAGGAGGTCTCCATTAACCCCACCACAGAGCTGCCAGAACTTATGCAGGACTGGGGAAACAGATTCTTGGAGGGCACAAACCTTGTGTACACCAGGACCCAGGAGAAAGGAGCAGTGACCCCACAAGAGACTGACCCAGACTTGCCCATGAGTGTCCTGGAGTCTCCAGTGGTGGTGTGAGTCAGCAGTGGCCTGCTGCAGGGCTGGGGGCACTGAGTGTAGCAATGCATTGACGGGACCTTTTGAGGGAGGTCGCCATTATCTTCATTGCTGCTGCTGCTGCTAAGTCGCTTCAGTCCTGTCCGACTCTATGCGACCCCAGAGACGGCAGCCCACCAGGCTCCTCTGTCCCTGGGATTCTCCAGGCAAGAACACTGGAGTGGGTTGCCATTTCCTTCTCCAATGCAGGAAAGTGAAAAGTGAAAGTGAAGTCGCTCGGTTGTGTCCGACTCTTCACGACCCCATGGACTGCAGCCGACCAGGCTCCTCCATCCATGGGATTTTCTAGGCAAGAGTACTGGAGTGGGGTGCCATTGCCTTTTCTGATTATCTTCATTACCTCCACCATAGTTTGGCCCAAGGTAAATAACAGGAAGGGAACACAGCCCCACCCATCAACAGAAAATTTGATTAAAGGTTTACTGAGCATGGCCCAGTCCATCAGAACAAAACCCAGTTTCCCCTCAGTCAGTCTCTCCCTTCAGGAAGCTTTCATAAGCCTCTTATCATTCTCCATAAAGGGCAGGCAGACTGAAAACCACAATCACAGAAAACTAATCAATCTGATCAATGGATCATAGCTTTGTCTAAATCAATGAAACTATGAGTCATGCCATGTAGGGCCACCAAAGATGGACAGGTCATGGTGGAGAGTTCCAACAAAATGTGATCCACTGTAGAAGGGAATGGCAAACCACTACACTATTCTTGCCTTGAGAAGCTTATTAACAGTAAGAAAAGGCAGAAAGATAGAACACTGAATGATGAATTCCCCAGGTTGGTAGGTGCCCAATATGCTACTGGAGATTGGTGGAGAAATAACTCCAGAATGAAGAGATGGAGCCAAAGCAAAAACAACACACAGTTGTGGATGTGACTGGTGATGGAAGTAAAGTTCAATGCTGTAAAGAGCAATATTGCATAGGAATCTGGAATGTTGGATCAAGGCAAATTGGAAGTGGTCAAACAGGAGATGGCAAGAGTGAACATCAACATTTTAGGAATCAGTGAACTAAAATGGACTGGAATATGTGAATTTAACTCAGATGACCATTTTATCTACCACTGTGGGCAAGAATCTCTTAGAAGAAGTGGAGTAGCCCTCATAATCAACAAAAGTACATTTCATAATCTGAAATGCAGTACTTGCATGCAATGTCAAAAACGACAGAATGATCTCTGTTTGTTTCCAAGGCAAACCGTTCAATATCACAGTAATCCGAGTCTATGCTCTGACCAGTAATGCTGAAGAAGCTGAAGTTGAATGGTACTATGAAGACCTACAAGAACTTCTAGAACTAACACACCCCCCCCGCCAAAAAAAAATGTCCTTTTTATTATTGAAGACTCGAATGCAAAAGTAGGAAGTCAAGAAATACCTGGAGTAACAGGTAAATTTGGCTTTGGAATACAGAATGAAGCAGGGCAAAGGATGATAGAATTTTGCCAGGAGAATGCACTGGTCAGAGTAAACATCCTCTTCCAACAACACAAGAGAAGACTCTACACATGTTGACCATCACTAGATGGTCAACACCGAAATCAGATTGATTATATTCTTTGCAGCCAAAAATGGAGAAGTTCTACACAGTAGCACAAACAAGATTGGGAGTTGACTGTGGCTCTGATCATGAACTCCTTATTGCCAAATTCAGACTTAAACTGAAGAAAGTAGGGAAAATCACTAGACCATTCAGGTATGACCTAAATCAAATCCCTATGATTATACAGTGGAAGTGAGAAATGGATTCAAGGGATTAGATCTGATAGACAGAGTGCCTGAAGAACTATGGATGGAGGTTGGTGACATTGTACAGGAAGCAGGGATCAAGACCATCCACAAGAAAAAAAAGTGTAAAAAAGGCAAAATGGTTGTCTGAAGAGGCCTTACAAATAGCTGTGTAAAGAAGAGAAGCAATAGGCAAAGGAGAAAAGGAAAGGTATATCCATTTGAGTGCAGAGTTCCAAAGAATAGCAAGGAGAGATAAGAAAGCCTTCCTTAGTGATCAGTGCAAAGAAATAGAGGAAAACAATAGAATGGGAAAGACTAGAGATCTCTTCAGAAAATTAGAGATACCAAGGGAATATTTCATGCAAAGATGGGCTCAATAAAGGATAGAAATGAAATGGACCTAACAGAAGCAGCAGATATTAAGAAGAGGTGGCAAGAATGCACAGAAGAACCATACAAAAGTTCACCCAGTATCTATAGGAGAAGGCGATGGCACCCCACTCCAGTACTCTTGCCTGGAAAATCCCATGGATGGAGGAGCATGGTGGGCTGCAGTCCATGGGGTCGCACAGAGTCAGACACGACTGAGCAACTTCACTTTCACTTTTCACTTTCTGGCATTGGAGAAGGAAATGGCAACCCACTCCAGTGCTCTTGCCTGGAGAATCCCAGGGGTGAGGGAGCCTGGTGGGCTGCCGTCTATGGGGTCGCACAGAGTCAGACACGACTGAAGCGACTTAGCAGCAGTAGCAGCAGCAGCAGCAGCAAAGAAAGATTTTAACCTTCAAATTAGACTTACTTTTATTTATTCCTTGACCAGAGAGATGAAATTGTAACTAATAATAATGTCATCTATCTTACCAAATTAGGAACTTCCAACAAAACACTCCACAAATGCCTCATCAGTCAACACTGTCTCCAGTAACCCCCAGCACTGAAGGTAATGGTGAGTAATGGCCATTTGTCTTGCCACCAATTTTCTTTTATCATTCACATCCCATAATATTCAGTATTCCATTCAGTGAGTTTTAGTATATTTGCAAGTTTGTGTCATCACCTGGAACATTTTCATCACCCCTAAAAAAACTTTATGTCTATCACTGTCACTCCCCATTCCACCCTTCCTTCAGTCCCTGGCAACCATTGCCCTACTTTCTACTTTTACAGATTTACCTATTCTAGAAATTTCATACAAATGGAATCATGTAGCACATGATCTTTTGTGTCTGGCTTCCTTCACTTAGCATAATGTTCTTAGGTTCATCCATGCTATAACATGTATCTGTAGTTCATACTTTTTAATGACTAATTAGATGTCATTGTGTAAACAGATCACATTTTCTTTATTTATTAGTTGATGGACATTTGAGTTGTTTCTACATTTTAACTTATTGCAAATAATGATGCTAAGAATATTTATGTATGTGTTTTTGTGTGATCCTGTGTTTTCATTTCTCGGATATTGTCCAAATTTAATAAACAAAACTTGAATACTTTAAATAGAGTTGATGGGCCAGAAGAGGGCCCTCTTCTGGGTCAACGAGGTGAGGTGAAGGTGAAGTCGCTCAGTTGTGTCCGACTCTTTGCAACCCCATAGATTGTAGCCTACCAGGCTCCTCCGTCCATGGGATTTTCCAGGCAAGAGTACTGGAGTTGGGTGTCATTTCCTTCTCCAATAGCAGAGCCCAATAGGAAGAATGACCCTCTTCTTTCCTGGCAATAACTCAATGAAAAGCCACACATTTTTATTTACTGTAGCCATTCCCACTTCTTTTTCCCCTCTATAAAACTGTTGTTTCCTTGCTGTGCGGTAACTTGCACGTGGCTCACCAGGGTCACAGACTCTGAATTGCAGCTCTCTTCTGATCCCAAATAAATGCATCTTTGCTGGAGAAATATCTGGCGTCCATTTGTTTCAGGTCAACAATGAACAGCTTGACGTGTAATTGTGGAGTCACATGGTAACACTATGTATAACTCTGAGGAACTGCTTTCCAGAGCAGCTGCATTATGTTAATTCCCACCAGGAATGAATAAGGATATTAGTTCTTCATTTTCTAGCCAATACTGTTGTCTCTTTTTTGTCATACCTGTTCTAGTGAGAGTGAAATGCTACCTCACTGTGGCCTTGATTCACACTTTCCTAAGGACTGATAATGTTGAGTATCTTAGATGTTCATGGACCATTTATATACCTTGTTTAGGGAAGTATCAGCTCTGTTTGATTCTTCACTATATTTTCCAGCTCTTTATTAAACTTCTCACTGTGATTCACTCCCAAGTTCATTGAGCTTGTCATTCTTCTCCCACGTTCATTGACCATCTTCATTATCATTACCTTGAGTTCTTTACAATGTAAATTACTTATCTCCACTTAATATCTTTAGTTGTGGAAAATCTTTTCTACTAGTCATTCAGAGATAGTGTCTCTGTAAATAGTTGTAATTTCACTGTACCTATAGACAGAGGTGAGTTCAGGATATTCCTAATCCATCATCTTGTTCACACCTTAGGTTGTATTATCATTTTTAAAGATTATTATTTAAACAGAATGAGTTTCAGAGAGGTTAAATGATTTAACACAAAAGTGAAAATTCATAATAACAATTTGCAATTTGAAAGTTAGTCTTTTAATTTCAAATTTTTTTCTCCATTGAACTAATTCATAATCAAACATTATCTGATGAATAAGTATTATTATTTTAACCTTAACTATTACACTTGGATATTAAATAATGCGCTTTTCAGGTATTAACTGCTTATATAGCATACTTTTCTTACAACACAAAATAGTCACACAATTTTATAACTTTTTACCTTTCTTTTCTGTTTTTGGTACATGTTGTGATTCTTTCCATGCTTATAGGATTCTTTTCCCTTTGGGTGAGATTGCCAACCTGCTATGAATGGTTATTTATTTTAGATTCTTCTTTAAGTGGATAACATGTATGCTGCTGCTGCTGCTAAGTCGCTTCAGTCGTGTCCAACTCTGTGTGACCCCATAGATGGCAGCCCACCAGGCTCCTCCATCCCTGGGATTCTCCAGGCAAGAACACTGGAGTGGGTTGCAATTTCCTTCTCCAATGCATGAAAGTGAAAAGTGAAAGTCAAGTCGCTCAGTCGTGTCTACACATACATAAATACACACAACAAACTTATTAGAACTGTATTTCTAAAAGGATAAATAAGTCCAAGTAAAAGGTGATATCCCTTGACATTGTGTAGAAATAGTATTAGCATATCAATTTCATAATAATGAAAGATCTTATTATTTCTGTCTACTCTGATCTTGTTCATCTTACTTTTAGTGTGGACAGACAAGGTCTGATTTTAGAGCTCTCATTATTAAGGCAATAGTTGTCTAAAATTGTTTGTAATTAGCAGAAACATTTCCTCATAAAATCTTTTGAGAAAGTCCAAAATGTGAATATATCAAACAAATAGAAGCTGAGCTGCTGAGTTTGAAGCCATGTAGTGGTGGTAAGTTCAGAGTGGACTGCTGGCTGTTTCTCTCTCTTAGTATCAAAGACAGCCTGCAAGGCTTCCTTACGGAGGCCTTCGGGCTTTAGTGGTACAGTTAAAATTTACTGAGGTAGTCATTACTTTGTTTACTTAAATTCTATTTATAGTAAAATAAAAAATGAATGTGTTCTACAACTGGAAAGCAAAGCAACTCTTTTTCACCCATCACCTGACCTAGGAATGACCTCATTGGTAATCATGAATTAGAGTCTTCAAAAGGAGCAGCTCAAGTGTTGAGAAATTTTTAATGTCCTCATAAATATGATTGCTGATTTTTCATATGTAACACCTTATAAGTAAATAAGATCAATAGATATGAAAATATAAAAAAGAAGCTCCTATCAGTATTTGCTATGGCTCTAAGAAACACTGTTAAAATAGAGTTTAAGGAAGTAGAAAGTCAACATCGATTTATCAGCGAAGTCTTAAGAAAGAACGAAGAGATTAGAAAAATTATGACATTGCTCCAAGGTCACCAAATATCTCAGCCCACTTGATTTGGGTGGTGTGCTGTGTGTGCCTAGTCATTCAGTTGTGTCTGACTCTTTGTGAACCCACGGACTGTAGCCCGCCAGGCTCCTCTGTCCATGGAATTCTCCAGGCAAGAATACTGGAGTGGGTTGCCACGCCCTCCTCCAGGGGATCTTCCCAACCAAGGGATCCAATCCAGGTCTCCCTCATTACAGGAGGGAGGATTCTTTACCATCTGAGCCACCAAGGGAGCATACAATGCAAAAAGCCACTCTAAGTACAGATATAAGTTTATTCCTGACCTGGGATCAGTCTCAAGTTCCTATAAGCACTTACCTTGGGAAATTGGATTAAAGAATAGAGAGATCTGGAGACACCTAAACACGCCATTAGGCTAGCCCTGGGAATACCAGACCACCTAACCTGCCTCTTGAGAAATCTGTATGCAGGTCAGGAAGCAACAGTTAGAACTGGACATGGAACAACAGATTGGTTCCAAATAGGAAAAGGAATACATCAAGGCTGTATATTGTCACCCTGCTTATTTAACTTCTATGCAGAGTACATCATGAGAAACGCTGGATTGGAAGAAACACAAGCTGGAATCAAGATTGCCGGGAGAAATATGAATAACCTCAGATATGCAGATGACACCACCCTTATGGCAGAAAGTGAAGAGGAGCTAAAAAGCCTCTTGTTGAAAGTGAAAGAGGAGAGTGAAAAAGTTGGCTTAAAGCTCAACATTCAGAAAACTAAGATCATGGCATCCGGTCCCATCACTTCATGGGAAATAGATGGGGAAACAGTAGAAACAGTGTCAGACTTTATTTTTTGGGGCTCCAAAATCACTGCAGATGGTGACTGCAGCCATGAAATTAAAAGACGCTTACTCCTTGGAAGAAAACTTATGACCAACCTAGATAGTATATTCAAAAGCAGAGACATTACTTTGCCAACTAAGGTCTGTCTAGTCAAGGCTATGGTTTTTCCTGTGGTCATGTATGGATGTGAGAGTTGGACTGTGAAGAAGGCTGAGCACCGAAGAATTGATGCTTTTGAACTGTGGTGTTGGAGAAGACTCTTGAGAGTCCCTTGGACTGCAAGGAGATCCAACCAGTCCATTCTGAAGGAGATCAGCCCTGGGATTTCTTTGGAAGGAATGATGCTAAAGCTGAAGCTCC
>SJXQ01011619.1:564870-785147 GCA_006408695.1 Aepyceros melampus
ACTGTGGTGTTGGAGAAGACTCTTGAGAGTCCCTTGGACTGCAAGGAGATCCAACCAGTCCATTCTGAAGGAGATCAACCCTGGGATTTCTTTGCAAGGAATGATGCTAAAGCTGAAGGTCCAATACTTTGGCCACCTCATGCGAAGAGTTGACTCACTGGAAAAGACCCTGATGCTGGGAGGGATTGGGGGCAGGAGGAGAAGGCGATGACCGAGGATGAGATGGCTGGATGGCATCACGAACTCAATGGACGTGAGTCTGAGTGAACTCCTGGGAGTCGGTGATGGACAGGGAGGCCTGGCGTGCTGCGATTCATGGGTTCGCAAAGAGTCGGACACGACTGAGTGACTGGACTGAACTGAACTGAAAGTATCCAGGAAATTACATTTACCTTTGTTGTATTATGCAACTTAAAATATTTTTTATATTTAATATCACAAATCAGTGCTAATATTTTAAAAATGATAACTTTCAATGTCAGTAGACAATGCTGATAAGTCTGCTTTCGAGGTAATACTCATTGACTTGTATATTCAAATGATACAATATTTTTTTTAATATATTGGTTGTGTCTTGTGAAATCAAAAGTAACAACTTGCTTTACTGTGCTTCCCTCTCCAATACTTAACATATTAATATTATCTCAAGTTTCTTTCCAAGGCAAAAATGTATACATATTCTATATTCTTTCTTTTGAATTTGCGTGAAAGGAATTTGTGAGACCCATTCTGTCCCTGTTTTGTATATTTAATATATGTGACGTTTCCCCCTAATAACAGAACATTTTATTCATTTTATCACTTGTACCATTGTGGCATGCTGTATGGGTATACCTTAACTTTTTAAACCATGTCTTAATGATTAGGTTATTTCCAATTTTTTATTTATAACAAAGAAAGCAACAGTGAACATTTTTGTACTTCTATCATTTTATTTGTACAATTATTTCCATCAGTTCAGTTCAGTCGCTTAGTCGTGTCCGACCCTTGGCTGCAGCACGCCAGGCTTCCCTGTCCATCACCAAGTCCCAGAGCTTGCTCAAACTCATGTCCATCAAGTTGGTGATGCCATGCAACCATCTCATCCTCTGTCATCCACTTCTCCTCCCACCTTCAATCTTTCCCAGCATCAGGGTCTTTTCAAGTGAGTCAGTTCTTCACATTAGGTGGCCAAAGTATTGGAGTTTCAGCTTCAGCGTCAGTCCTTCCAATGAATATTTAGGACTGATTTCCTTTAGGATGGACTGGTTGGATCTCCTTGCAGCCCACGTGACTCTCAAGAGTCTTCTCCAACACCACAGTTCAAAAGCATCAATTTTTTGATGCTTACCTTTCTTTAAAGTCCAACTCTTACATCCATACATGATTACTGGAAAAACCATACATGACTATGGAAAAATTATTTCCGTAGGTATGTGGAAAATAACCACTCAAATTTGAGAACATAATATTTAATCATAGCTTGCCAAAATAAAGAAACTTTGTGTTTGGCAGTAACTCAAAGTCAGACAGAGGAGTCATTAAGTTTCATTCTGGAGAAAGTGGTTGACTTTCTTGTTTGCCTGATTAGAAGTTGTTCTCAGGGGGAAGCTGGAGGTAGGCCCAGAAGAAGCCGAGCATCTTCCATGATTGGTTTTGGGAGCATATTGACTTTCACTGGTTTGTCCTAAGTCTCTTGTTGGAATTCCAGGTCAAAATGTGTGTTTGTATGTTTAATTTTTAATAAATTATTAAATATGCTCATTTCTCTTCTACTCCTTACAGCTCAAGTTTTTATCAAAGTGTTTGCCAGTCTGATAGGTAAAAATTAATGTACATATAAAAGTGTGTACATGTTCAATTTATTTTAAATTTCTAGTATTATTTATTAGAATAAGTGTAAACAGCTTATGAAAAAGCTGTTATGTGTCACTTCATGGCATAAGTAAACTCATAATTAAGTACAACAAAGAATAATTTTATATTTATGAGATTTTTGACTAACTGATATATTGTAACTGTTGTTGGAAAAGCACAGTAAACTAAAAGTTTATAAAATTTAAGTTTACTGAGTTTTCAGTAATAGCTTGACTCTTAGGCTTATTTGTAACATTTTCAGATTCTTAGCCTTTGTTAGCTATTTTAAATGTATTTTGATTTGTAAAGAAAACATGCAGCTCTTTCAGGTATAGTTTTAAAATGGTAGTGTGAGTTTCAGTGATTATCTTTTTTTAATTGATAACCAACTATATTTCTTTAAGCTGTTTCAAGTTTGTACACTTTTGAAATCTTAATTGTATGTTCATCTTCTATGCCTGAAATTCATTATTTTATCTTGAATATTCTTTTTTATGTTTCATAATATTTTCCTGCCTAGTTTTTTTTTTCTTTCATAAAATCAAGCATCCAAATTAGCTTTCCTTAAGTATATTTTGTATTTTCTTTATTGTTAAGTACTCAAAATGACCTCTTTAAAATTTTTGTTTAGGTCTGCATGAATTTGATGCCTTGAAGGATCCTGAAGTGAATGAATTCCGAATAAAAATGCGCAGATTCAGTGAGGAAAAGATTCAGTCGCTTGTGGGATTATCTTGGATGGATTGGCTAAAGCATACCTATCCACCTGACCTTGAACCATCCATCCCTGAAAATTTAGAAGATAAACTTTATGGAGGAAAGCTCGTTGTGGCTTTCATTTTGAAAATTGTCAGGTAGTATTATATTAAGAAATATTTTATAATAAACTTGTGAATTTTCCCAGAATGCAGCACCAATCTTAGAGGAGGCTGTTGCTCACCTACTAAACACTGACGAAGATCATTTTAGATTTAAGATGGAAATATTTTAGGATTAGGTATGACAATCTAAAGTGACATATCCTTTGCACACATACAGTTTTTTGATGCATTTTTGTCTATATTAGGGTCCAAAAACTGCAATGTTTTTCAATGGTTTTTATTTTTAAGGTTATGTAAAAAACTCAAACAATTTTGAAGGGATGTTAAAAAGAAAGGAAATAAAAGGAAGAATATGCAATTGAGACTCATTTTTTGTCATTAAAGTCTAGTTCTTTAGAGAAAAAGTTTGCCAAACCTGGTTGTAAATAATGTAGATATAATGTAGATATAATTTAATGTAGGTATAATTTATTTTCTTATGTTTTTCTCTTGTTTATAAAATGAAAGATTTGATCAAAAGAGCTCTTTTTTCTATTTTCTTAATTTTGCATTCTATGAATATGTGATCTAAGTGCTGATATGGAATTGGGCATATGAGTATATACAGTTAATCTGTATCTGAATGTTCATAGAATTTCACAAGGTAAATTCTGCTTCTCCTTTTGTTTCAAGTATACTCATTTTATCATTTAGGCTCTGGCCTTAGAATTAAGGTATGAAAGCAGGGATATTTTGTTTTGTCCTTCAGTTAGTATGATAAAAATGACAAAACCTTTATCAGTAACCATTCTATATTGAGGGCTTTCCAGGTGACTCAGTGGTAAAGAATCGTGCATTGTTGAAAGAGCTGAAATAGGAGTTTCACTGTTAGAAGGTGATTAGAATCCAGCTTGAAAATACGGACTGTGGGCAATTTGTGAAATCTAGGTCAGTCTGAATTTCATCACATATGGGTCAAATCTCTACTAGATATATAAATTTTAATGTGATCGTTATTATGTATATGTGTGTTAGTCACTCAGTGGTGTCTGACTTGATGCCGTGAACTAACTGTAGCCTTCCAGGCTCCTCTGTCTGTGGAATTCTCCAGGCAAGATTACTGGAGTGGGTAGCAATTCACTGCATTTTCCAGGGGATCTTCCCAACCCAGGGATCGAATCTTCTACATTGCAGGCAGATTCTTTACTGTCTGAGGTACCAAGGAAGCTCCATGATCATCATTGTAACAGATTATATGTGAAAAGAAGTGTTCTAAAGTCAGAAAAAAATATTGACATTGTGAAATCTTACTGGCTTCCAAGCAATCATAGAACTTAACTGTGAAAGGAGTTTAGAGATCATCTTGGCAGGCTCTTTATATAATATAATAATTCTTTCACCACTCTTTATAGCCTGTGTCCCTAACCCGATATATCCATTAGCTATGGGGAGTGTTCTGCTTACTAAAATATTGATAGCATATTTTCATTGGGAGCAAGAACACATTTAAATATTGTATTTAAAAAATTAAAAAAAATTCATACTGGCTTCTTGTGATTTCTGGTATTCTGGTTATATTTTCTTATTTGAAAAAGTATCTATTCAGTCTCCCGTTATTCTACATGCCATGTATTTAGCTAAATGAAATATATCTATATCTCTCCTTAGTCTCCTTTTCTTCTGGCTACTTATTTCCCAGAGGCTAAACCAAAAGAGTTTTGGATCATATAGAATAGTAAATTTTAAAGTTATTAAATCAATTTGGCAGGTCACATAGAGTTTATAGCTTTTTATTTAGGCTGTTATTCCTTTAAAAATACCCTATACCATGATTTATTACCAACACTATTTCATAATTGAATAAATATTCATGTTACCATCAAAAAATAGGAATGGCAAAATTTCAGAGTAAAGTACGTTTGGTAACCATCATGCATGTATTCCCTCCCTGCCAAGTTCTGTAAAATTCTTATTTGGCATTTTAGCATCACTGCTGAAGACCAGCATTGGGAACTAGCATGTGGGGACACTATAGTAAACATGAGATGAATTGTAACAAAGTATTCATTTAGGTTAAAAATTATTTTCCAAGATTGGTAGGAGTGAAGAAAATGTACTGAAACATTAAATGTAAAGGATGTATGTGTGTAAGCATTGTGTCTCCTTGGATACAATGTGGTATAAATAATGCTACTACTAAGTACAAATGTAAAGAGTGATATTTTCACTGTAAATATAAAATTGCTTTCTTTTTTCTACCCTCCTTTTTAGGGTGTGTTTAGTTTTCAGGTATCTCCTAATATGAATCCTATCAAAATAAATGAATTGGCAATCCAAAAACGTCTAACTATTCATGGGAAAGATGAAGTTAGCCCTTATGACTATGTGTTGCAAGTCAGTGGAAGAGTAGAATATGTGTTTGGTGATCACTCACTAATTCAGTTCCAGGTATGTGTTTTAACTGTAAATTTACCATTTATGAATTCTTTGAGTAGATGTCTTATGCAGAGCATTCAAGTGCCTCAGATTATTTTTGGAGTATAGTGGAGATTAAGATACATGTAGTGAGACATCCCTCCCCCAGCCATAAGGTACGCTATTTAAAGAGGAAAATCCTGATTTTGCCTTCAAGGAACTTGAAGATATTTTTGTTGAAATTACATTTGGAGACTGAAAATAGTTGTTGCATTAAGAATAATAGACTAAGTGACAAGTTAGAGGTAAATAGTAATTGAATTTTAGAAAAGTATTTGATTACTCTTATTTGTGATTTTTGCTGTTTGTATGAAGCAAGAGGGATAATGGCCTGCTAATTATGAAATGATGTCTCTTTTGAGAAGGAGCTCTGATTTATTAGCCAGGTAACAGGGGAGTTTATATCTCCCTTCTCTTTTTTTCAGATATTTAGTGTAGCCTTTAGTTCTTGGTTTAGTAGGTAGAAAATCTTCTGGCAGTTATAACCTTCATGCAAAGCTTTGGGATCTGTGGCATTCTGACAGTTTGAACTCTGACCCTTAGAGGAAGAAGATAAAAAGTGCTTGGTGGTAACATAAAAGTATTGACTTCTTCCCTTCATGTTCTGCCATCTTTTAAGTAGCCTCTGCTTCTTTAATACTTTTTTAAAAAAACCATAGCAAGGGGAAAGAATATTGTTTGCCCAAACTGAAATTTGTTATTACAAAGAAAACTAAAAGCATATGTTCGGTTTTGGGTTTTTTTTTTTGTGTTCAAGGTTGTATGAGAAAGAAAATGTAAAACGTAGGCGAAGGACTTTCAAAGAAATGGAATGATGCATCTTTCATAGTGAAAAGTTTTTGAATGAATATATTTATCATAGTATCATGTTAACTCCCACTTGTAGGCCATTCTTGAATTTATTTTTTTAATATCAGAAATGTATTTTCAGAGGTTCTGAATTGAATGCAGTATACTGTATACTTTATACTATCTAAAGTGAATCACACTTTATATCTGTATAGGAAATTTATTCTGGTGAGGAATGCATTGTATTTTTATTCATTTTGTTAGAATCATTGGTATTGTAAACAATCACCCTTTTCCTTATATGCCTCTGGAGAGTTATTTTGGTTTCATGGAAATGAAACAGAGCATCACACTTGGATAGCCAGTAGGTTTTTGATGTAAAGACATTAATGGTTTCCTTGAGGCCTGTGCTAATAAGGTACCGTGTCTTCCTCAGCGATTCGTGGAAAGCTGGTCACCTCAGGACTGTGAAAAAATGGCTACTCATGTACTGCATATTCATCTTTTTTACTTACTGGTCAGAGCTTGCACTGTAGCATCACAGCCTATGATCAAGTTCTTCCCCTGAAACAGTGTGCCTGTTGGTCATCCTGTCAAATATGGAGTGCAAAAAAGAGGAAAAAAAAAACCAAAACAACATACATACTGTGACACATATTTCTTTAAGGTTTAGCAAACAAAAAAATTCAGTCAGGTGGATTTAAATCCAGATCTTAGAGATACTAGATGTGTAACTTAGCTTTTGGGTTTTTAGTTCTTTAATCTATTAAAGGGGGAAAATCTGAAGAAGGGAATGGCAAGCCACTTCAGTATTCTTGCCTTGAGAACCCCATGAACAGTATGAAAAGGCAAAATGATAGGATAGCAAAAGAGAAACTCCCCAGGTTGGTAGGTACCCAGTATGCTACTGGAGATCAGTGGCGAAATAACTCCAGACAGAATGAAGGGATAGAGCTAAAGCAAAAACAATACCCAGTTATGGATGTGACTGGTGATAGAAGCAAGATCCGATGCTGTAAAGAGCAGTATTGCATAGGAACCTGGAATGTCAGGTCCATGAATCAAGGCAAATTGGAAGTGGTCAAACAAGAGATGGCAAGGGTGAACGTCGACATTCTAGGAATCAGCGAACTAAAATGGACTGGAATGGGTGAATTTAACTCAGATGACTATTATATCTACTACTGCGGGCAGGAATCCCTCAGAAGAAATGGAGTAGCCATCATGGTCAACAAAAGAGTCAGGCAGGAGGAGAAGGGGACGACAGAGGATGAGATGGCTGGATGGCTTCACGGACTCAATGGCGTGAGTCTGAGTGAACTCCAGGAGTTGGTGATGGACAAGGAGGCCTGGCGTACTGCGATTCATGGGGTCGCAAAGAGTCGGACATGACTGAGCGACTGAACTGAACTGAACTGAAGAGTTAAGAAGATTAGCTCTGACATAGAAGAGGTATCTAGTTCTTAGATACTTAGGTGTTCACTTAATGATAGCTATTTTATGTTTTGATTTTAATTTCTCATATCTTTGACATTAAAATTGTTAATTTAGACTTTCAATATTGTTCTAATGTTGTTCTGCTTAATTTTATTTTTCTCTTGGTTTAAATTTTGTTTGAAAATCCTTGCCTTACTCTCCCTTGCCACTGTAGTATGTCCGGAACTGTGTAATGAACAGAACATTGCCCCATTTTATACTTGTGGAATGTTGCAAGATCAAGAAGCTGTATGAACAGGAAATGGTTGCCATAGAGGCTGCCATAAATCGAAATTCATCTAACCTTCCTCTTCCTTTACCACCAAAGAAAACTCGAATTATTTCTGTAAGTTTCACATATGAACTTTTGGTGACCTTAAAAGCCATGTGATTTTTTGTTGTTGCTATTGTTAGGTTGTATACTTAAGCCTCCCACACATATTCCTTGCTGAGTTCTCCCATGGAAACTAATTAATGTTTTGATAAAGATCCATCACCATTTATTAATAGTAATTTTTAAGCTACTATTATTTTTCCATACCCAAGATACATACGATTCTAAATAGGTCATTTATGTTTTTGATTATCTTTAGGAACTAAGAAAAAATGCCCTCAAATTGAGTATATTTCGAGATTAGAGCTAAATGTGAGACTTCAGAGAGCAAGTTGAGGCATTCCAGTAGAAAAGTTAGGTGTGCTGAGATAGTTGATTTTATGGTATATCTCATTTGTATTAGCTTATAACAGTGTTTTGGTGTAATGTCTGTTTTCTTCTTATTGAACTTTTAGACTTTAAATGTAACAAAGACATTTCTTCTAGCATATAATATTTTTATAAAGCAGACCTTTAAATTTGTGTTCATTGGAGTACTTAACAGTTTTTAAAAGCTCTTCCATCTTAAGAAAAACCATTCCTTGATAATTAAGATATTACCTGTATATTAATTTATATAGTCAATTGTTTATTTATCCAAAGCTTTTAATACCATTTGTTTATGGTGTCTAGTGAATTTTGTAGCAGTATTGTTTTGCCTTGAGAACTAAGGGCTAGTGGTTGTGATGCTTAATTTAATATATGTGGTTTTCAGTTGTTAGTTTCAGAGTTGTATTTTCGTTATTTTACCAGTGCACATGTGAACTGATAAGGCAGTTTCATTGTTAGCCTCAAATATTCATTTCTTAATTAAATATTAAGAAATGAGTAATTAAATGAATTCTTAATTAAAATTAAACATTAATACCCTGTATTTTTTCATTTTTTACCAGCATGTTTGGGAAAATAACAATCCTTTCCAAATTGTCTTGGTTAAAGGAAATAAACTTAACACAGAAGAAACTGTAAAAGTGAGTACTTGTTTAGATTTGAATTTGTCTTCTGCTCTGTTATTTGAATTCACTAATATGCTCAGTTAAGGACAGATTGCAGACTACATTTTATCCATTTTGGTCAGTTACAGGATATAGCATATGGCAGTTTATTATAGAAAAATTATAAATCTTTGTTTTAAAATATTTTTTGCATAGTTGGAGATGTACTGGATAGATTGACATTTCCCCAGTATATGTTATGGAAAAGAAATTGGTTTAGATCAAGAATTCAGCAAGTGAAATTTAAGCCAAAACTGTAGGTCACATGTTTCTGTGCAGGCTTATTCTTCTTTTTCAGCTTTGGTCAGAGCTTCCCTCAGCCTCTTTTAGGCGCCACTCCTCCGCCTTTTTTTTTTCCTTTTAAAGTTGCTGAACAGATAGAAAATGTAATACCATTCCTGAAATAAAATAGATGACTATATTGTAGACCACAACTTGTTAACACATGAGGATTTATTGCACCACCCCTACAATTAAGTAAAGACTTAACAAGGCATTTTGCTTCAAAGTGTAAAGCATGCATTTTCCTCTGTTTTGCTTGCAGGAAATGAAGTGAATAGTTTTGTGATCCAAGAAAGAGATTCAGTTAGTTTGAGATGTTTGCTGGCATGAGGATATATTCAGGAGTACCTTGCCAAAGATTACCAGTGCCTTGTTTTTCTAAGTGGACATTAAAGATTCTTTGGGTAGCTGTCATTAAAATAAGGGTGTTTTCTCTTATATTCGTAGCTAGATTTTAATTTTTAAGACCAACTAGCCTTGTTTTCTATTTTAATGGTAATTTAATTTTCCCCTTGAATTTAAATTTTCTTTCTTAATCTTTTCAAGTTGTAAAAGTATAACATGATTGTTGTAGCAGTTAAAGTCCAAATATGATTTAAGAAAGAAGTTGCTGATCTCTCCTCCTCATCTCTTTACCATCACATGGGGTTCAAGGTCAATAAGCCTTGAGTGACCACCATGTTTATACAAATATATATAAACCTATGGTTGTGCTTATTTTATTGATTGGTTGGTTTGTTAAAGAAAAGGGATGATGTTATATACATTAATCTATAATTTGATTTGTTCATTTTATATCTTGGATGATTCTCTGGATTATTAAATATTCGGTAGAGTTCCTTGGATATTACTTTTCTAAGGGCAGAAGTCATATATTGGCAAATATACCCTCAATATACCTACCTATACATATGGAGTGTTTTTTTTAAACATATATGTATATTTTGCTCAGTGGTTTGTGTGAGTCCATGTATAATTTGCATTCTAAAAATGGGAATTACTACTTATTCTTCCCATTTGTTAGGTTATTGTTATTTATTAGCTATTTAATTCTTTTCTAGCTATTGTTTCTCTGAAGCCTGTCATCCTTACTTAGTTTCTTCCTAAAGAAGACCAAAGAAGCATTTACTATATGCCTTTAGTTTTCTTGAGCATTACGCTTTATTTTTGTCTCTGACAGATTACTTATGAGTAACATTTTATTTTTATAGGTTTTACCAACTTCCATCAGCTATTCTAAGCTGGATTGATTTTATTGTTTGTGGTCATACATTTTTAGGCTAGTGGGCTTAGTATAGTATTTAAAGTACCCTCTTCCTCCCCATTCCGTCTGCTTCTCTGGTTCTTCGTCCTTTACCCTTTTTCTCTTTTCAGAGAGGTTACATAGATGAATTGAAGTAAGTTAATGCAATTATGGCATCACTTTCTTATACGTACGTCTCTCTCTCTTTTTTTTAATTGATGTTCAGATTAGGAGTTCCAGTATAATGTTGACGAGAAATCTGGAGAGGAAAAAAAGGGTAGGGGTAGATGGGGAGCAGGGAACTTTACTTCTTTCTTTCCAAACTTTTCTTTTCTTGATGTACTGACTAGGACCTTCGTTGTGATACTGAATAAAAATGATGAGAGCAAACATATCAGTTAGGTTTCTCCCAAGAAAAATAATAATAGGGTGTTTGTGTGTGTGTGTGTGTGTGTGTGTGTGTACATACAGATTTATTTATTTTTGATTTTTGTCTGTGCTTGGTCTTTGTTGCTGCATGGGCTTTCTCTAGTTGCTTCATTAACTGTTCTCTAGTTATGCTTTGCAGGCTTCTTTTGTTGCAGTACACAGATTCTAGGGCCTGCAGGCTTCTATAATAGTGGCACATGTGGAATCTTCCTGGGCCAGGGATAGAACCCATGTCCCCTGAATTTGCAGGCAGATTCTTAACCACTGAACCACCAAGAAAGTCCACTACACATAGATTTATTTAAGGAATCAGCTCATATAATTATGGAGGTGTTTAAGTTCCATGGTCTGTGAAGTTTGTTTGCAAACTGGAAAACTAGAAGGCCTGATGGTTTCGTTCCAGTCTGAGTCTGTTTGTATTTAGTCGCTCAGTCGTGTCTGACTCTATAGCCCGCCAGGCTCTTCTGTCAGTGGGATTTCCCAAGCCGCAGTACTCGAGCACATTGCCATTTCCTACTCTAGCGGATCTTCCAGGCCAAGGGATTGAACTGGCATATCTCGCCTCCCCCCCCACTCGCTGGTTGGTTCTTTACCACTAGTGCCACCTGGAATGCCTGAGAAACGGGAGGCCCTAAGGTGTAGTTCCTATGGAAGTTCTATATGCTCAAGACCCAGGAGGAGCTGATGCTAGTCAGGCAAGAATTCTGTCTTACTCTCAGAAGGGCCAATCTTTTTGTTCTGTTCATTTCTTCCACTGAGTGGATTAGAGCCACCTACTCTAAAGAAGGTAATCTGCTTTAGTCAGTCTACATTTAAATGTAAATCTTATCAAAAAGAAAACACTGTCATAGAAATAACCAGAATATCTGGACACCCCAAGATCCAGTCAGTGGATAAATGAAATTAACCATCACAGTAGATGGTTCTGTTTTGTTCTTTATTGTAAAGAAAAGCATTTAGTCTTTCAACTTTAAGTTTAATATTACCTGTAGGTTTTTCACACATGCCCTTTATTCAAGAATTTTTCTTCTCTTTTTACTTAGCTGAGAGTTTTTATACTAAAAGGGATAGAAAGTTTCACTTTGTCCAGTGCTTTTTCTGTATTTCAGTTCAGTTCAGTTCAGTCACTCAGTCATGTCTGACTCTTTGCAACCCCATGAATCCCAGCACGCCAGGCCTCCCTGTCCATCACCAATTCCTGGAGTTCACTCAGACTCACGTCCATCGAGTCAGTGATGCCATTCAGCCATCTCATCCTTTGTCGTCCCCTTCTCCTCCTGCCCCCAATCCCTCCCAGCATCAGAGTCTTTTCCAGTGAGTCAGCTCGTCGCATGAAGTGGCCAAAGTACTGGAGTTTCAGCTTCAGCATCAGTCCTTCCAATGAACACTCAGGGCTGATCTCCTTCAGAATGGACTGGTTGGATCTCCTTGCAGTCCAAGGGACTCTCAAGAGTCTTCTCCAACACCACAGTTCAAAAGCATCAATTCTTCAGCGCTCAGCTTTCTTCACAGTCCAACTCTCACATCCATACATGACCACAGGAAAAACCATAGCCTTGACTAGATGGACCTTAGTCGGCAAAGTAATGTCTCTGCTTTTGAATATGCTATCTAGGTTGGTCATAACTTTTCTTCCAAGGAGTAAGCGTCTTTTAATTTCATGGCTGCAGTCACCATCTGCAGTGATTTTGGAGCCAAAAAAATAAAGTCTGACACTGTTTCTACTGTTTCCCCATCTATTTGCATGAAGTGATGGGACCAGATGCCATGATCTTCGTTTTCTGAATGTTGAGCTTTAAGCCAGCTTTTTCACTCTCCTCTTTCACTTTCATCAAGAGGCTTTTTAGTTCCTCTTCACTTTCTGCCATAAGGGTGGTGTCATCTGCATATCTGAGGTTACTGATATTTCTCCCAGCAATCTTGATTCCAGCTTGTGCTTCTTCCAGCCCAGCGTTTCTCATGACATACTCTGCATAGAAGTTAAATAAGCAGGGTGACAATATACAGCCTTTACATACTCCTCTTCCTATTTGGAACCAGTCTGTTGTTCCATGTCCAGTTCTAACTGTTGCTTCCTGACCTGCGTATATGTTTCTGTATTTATTGAGATGATTTTTTAGCTTTTATATTTTAGTGTGTTAATTGGATTTCCTTTTCATTTTTAAAAATTAATTACTTTTTTTGACTATGCGCAGTCCTCCTTGCTGCATGGGCTTTTCTTTAACTGTAAGCGGGGGCTCCCAATTGTGGTGTGCTGGCTTCTCATTGCCTTGACTTCTTTTGTTGCAGAGCACTGGCTCTAGGGCACACAGGCTTCTGTAGCAGCGGCATGTGGACTCAGTAGTTGGGGCTCTCTGGCTCTAGAGTACAGGCTGAATAGTTGTGGCACAAGGGTTTTGTTGTTCCCTGGCAAGTGGGATCTTTTCAGGTCATGGATCAAACCTGCATCCCCTGCATTGGCAGGCAGTTTCTTTACCACTGAGCCACCAGGGAAGCCCCATTTTGATTGATTTTCAAAAGTTTTATGCACTCCACGTTGAAGTAGCCTTTTTATATATTGCTGATATTGACTTATTAATATTTTGGTATGCTTTTTTATGCCTGTGTCCTGGGGAATATTCATCTGTTCTTTCATTATATCTTTCTCTGACTTTAGAATTGGGATAATGTTGACCTTATAAATTGAGGTAAGAAGCCTTTCCCTCCTCAGTTTTCTGAACAAGTTTAAGTAGGATTGGTATTGTTTCTTCCGTAAATATTTGGTAGAATTTACCCTAAGCACCTGAACGTAGGGTTTTTTCAGTGGGAATGTTTTTAATTAGAAATTTAATTTCTTTACTGGATAGATAGTCATAATTTCTATTGTGTCAACTCTGATTCTTTTCATCTTTTGAAGAATTTAAAATTTATTTAAATTTATTGGCATTAAGTTCATTACAGCTCCTTAAATTAATTTTTTTTGTTGGTGGGTAACAAATTAATACAAACCTAGCAGCTTAAAACAACACATATTTGTTAGTTCATATTTCTGTTGTTCAGAAGTCTGGGCATGGTGTGGCTGGGTTTTCTGCTTATGATCTTACGGGCTTGAAATCCAGATGTTAATTGGGCTACATTACTTACTGAAGCTCTTGGGAAGAATCTGCTTCCAAGATGATTCAAATTATTGGCCAAACTCAGTTCCTTGCAGTTATAGGACTGAGGTTCTCATTTCCTTGATGGCTTTTGCCTGAGAATTGCTCTCAGAATCTTTCAGGTTCTTGTTCTTGGCTCTATTTTCAATTCTTGAAACAGAGTATTAAGCATTAAATCCTTTTCTGGCTTTGAATCTCCTGCCAGAAGAATCTGGTCCCTTTAAGGGCTCACCAATGGGTCAGGCCCATGAAGGATAATCTCCCTCCCTTTTTGTTTTGTTTGGACATGCTATGTGGCATGTGCAGCCTTAGTTCCCCAACCAGGGATTGAATCTGCACTCCCTGCAGTGGAAGCACAGAGCCTTAATCATAGGATTGCCAGAGAAGTCCCTCCCTTTCTTAAAGTCACCTGTGTTTTATAGTAAAACCTAATCATGAGAGTGAAATCCATAGTGATCACAGTCCCAGAGATCTTACTAGAGTAAGATCACATGTTCTATGGAGTCTATAATGAAATCCTAGGTGTTCAATGAAGATTCATTACTCTGCCTGGTTGGCACTTGAATGGCTTTCACTGTGAAAGCACTTAGAATTCTGTAGCATAGAGCTTTCCGGTGGATCTTTTACCTGCCTTGTGGCATTTCCCTTTTCATATGTCCATCTTGATATTCAGCAGAATCCTGAAATCAGTGCTCCTCAAAATCTAGAAGACAGTATTTGTGTAGATAGACAGCTCAGATTGCCTTCTAGTTATACCAGTATTTGAAATCGTTTCTTATGACTCTCAGAAAAGACAGTGGGGATCTCCCCATTTTTGGCCTTTCTTCTTTGTTTTCTATTTTCATTTGCCCTTGTCTCCCTAGAAGTCCTGAGGCAGCAGTAGCGGAGCGCTAGTGGTAGCAGAACAGCAGTGGTTGCTAAAAATGCAGAGTTGAACATCCTTGTTTGATTAGAGGAGTTGTCATTCGTCCTAAGGGAAATGGTGAATATCCTGATACCGACTCTCCTGCTCCCCCTGCCCCTGCCTTCTCTGTTCAGCATTGTTGTAGGAAATATGGGTGAATGAAGCCTCAGTTTTCTCTCTGGGTGACAATAAAAGGGGGTCCCTAGGCAGCCACAAAATATACTTGGATGATTTCAGAGTGGGATGAGCTCAGAAAGAAAACTTCTAGATTTATTCCTGAGCTGTACGTATATGGATCAGAGTCACAAATGCCTATATACTTTGAGAACTGGCATAAACCATCACCAGCATCTCAGACTAGTCACTGTATTTTGGTTCACACACTGGATAGTTCAAATACCCCTACAAAGAATTTGAAAACTGAACTGCTATTGGAACCACAACTCACAGAAGGTTTGTTCAAACTTGCAGCTTGAAACTAACTCTTATCTCCTAAAACAAATCATCAGTAGTCTCTATAGAATATAAATAAAACCCAGAGACTTATAATAGTCAAAATGTATAGGATAGGACTTCCTAGGTGGTGCAGTGGATAAGAATCTGCCTGCCAATCAGGGACATGGGTTCAGTCCCTGGTCTGGGAAAATTCAACAGGCAGCTAAGCCCGTGCACCACAACCACTGAGCCCAGCCCCCTAGAGCCTGTGCTCCACAACGAGAGAAGCCACCAGAGTGAGAAGCTCCTGCGCCACAACTAGAAAAAGTCCCTGAGCAGCAACGAAGACCCAGTGCTGCCAAAAATAAATAACTTTTAAACATTTGCAGGGCACGATTCAGAATTAATTGGAATAAAAAGAACCAGGAAAATCTCAAGCCCTATGGACTAGGAGAATCAACAGACAGCAATGCTGAGATGACATGAATGTTGGAAGTCTTCACAAAGATGTTAAAGAAATTGTTATAAAAATGCTCCAGCAACTAAGGGCAAAACAAACACAATGGAAAATATTGGGAAAAAATGAGAAAGTCTTAGCCAGAATACACAGTTGTATTTTAGTATCTGCAGGGGTTTGCTTCCAGGATTCTCAGAGGAAGTTCAAATTACTATATAAAATGGCATGGTAGTTTTATAAAACCTATGCACAACCTATACTTTAAACCATCCTTTAATTACTTATTGCAACCCCATGGACTGTAGTCTAATAGGCTCCTCCGTCCATGGGATTTTCCAGGCAAGAATACTGGAGTGGGTTGCCATTTCCCTTCCCAATCCAGGGATTGAACCGGGGTCTTCCACATTGTAGCCAGACGCTTTACCATCTGAGCCACCAGGGAAGTCTTAATTACCTATAATACCTAATAAAATGTAAATGCTATATAAATTGTTATTGGAGTACAGCAAATTCAGATGTGCTTATTATAACTTTTTGGAATTTTTTTCCAAAATACTTTTCATATTTGATTGGTTAATCTGAGGATGTAGTACCTGTGGATATGGAGGGAGAATAAAGGATGAACTAAGTGAAAAACAAATAATGAATTAAAAAACTCTGAATAGACTCAATAATGAAATAGTATGAAAAAGAAAGAGTGAACTTGAAGATTAATCAATAAAATTTTCCATTTTGAACAACATTTGAAAGAAAATGGAGGAGAAAAAACTCTACAGAGCCTCAGATACCTGAGTAACAATATCAGAAGGTCTAACACTTGTCTAATCTGAGTCTCCGAAAGAAAAGAGAAAGAGTGTGGCTGAGAAAAACTAAAGTAATTATTACTGGGAACTTTCCAAACTTGGCAAAAGACATAAATATAACAGATTTAAGAAACTCAGTGAACCCTAAACATGATAAAGTCAGACAGTTCCAAGCCCAGATACTTTCTCTTTCAAAATCATAATTTGATTCTTAGTTCCAAGCCCAGATACTTTCTCTTTCAAAATCATAATTTGATTCTTATTAGTCAAAAATCTTAACACCTCATAAGCCTAATTTTGTGGCTGTCAGCACTCCTATCATGTTAAAATAGATATAACCTCAGGAAAGAAAAAACTATCTTAATCATCTTATCTTCTTATTTCAGTACCTATAGCACTAGATAAATATTTGTGCAATGAATTAATACATTTTAATGTAGCTGCTTCTGATATCTGTAAATCCTTAGTTAAATGTAAGACAGAGCTTCTCCCACTAAGTCAGCGCAACCATGCCTTTTTATTAAGTGGTTCTCCAGTGGCTACGTGGTAAAGAATCCTCTGCATTGTAGGAGATGAGGGTTTGATCCTTGAGTTGGGATCATCCTTTGGAGGAGGAAATGGCAACCCACTCCAGAATTCTTGCCTGGAAAATTCCATGGATAGAGGAGCCTGGCAGGCTACAAGTCCATGAGGTCACAAAGAGTTGGACACGACTAAAGTGACTGAAAACACACCCATACTTCTTGAAGATTTCCCAGCTGCCTTAGTGGTAAAAAATCCACCTGACAATGCAAGAGACACAGGAGATGTGGGTTCGCCTCCTGGGTGAGAAAGATGGCAACCCATTCCAGTATTCTTGCCTATAAAATTCCATGGACGCAGGAACCTGGTGGACAGGGAGGCCTGGCATGCTATGTGCGATCCATAGGGTTGCAAAGAGTCCGACACAACTGCACATTCAACAAACACTCATATTTCATGAAACCATGGGAATTTCAGCCTGTACAGACTCAGTTCAGTTCAGTTCACTTCAGTTGCTCAGTTGTGTCTGACTTTTTGCAATGCCATGGACCGCACGCAGAACGCCAGGCCTCCCTGTCCATCACCAAGTCCCAGAGTCTACCCAAACCCATGGCCATCGAGTCAGTGATGACATCCAACAAACTCATCCTCCATCATCCCCTTCTCCTGCCTTCAAACTTTCCCAGCATTAGGGTCTTTTCAAACGACTCAGCTTTTCACATCATGTGGCCAAAGTTTTGGAGTTTCACCTTCAACATCAGTCCTTCCAATCAACACCCAGGACTGGTCTTCTCTAGGATGGACTGGTTGGATCTCCTTGCAATCCAAGGGACTCTCAAGAGTCTTCTCCAACACCACAGTTCAAAAGCATCAATTCTTCGGCACTCAGCTTTCTTTATAGTCCAACTTTCACATCCATACATGACCACTGGAAAAACCAAAGCCTTGACTAGACGGACCTTTGTTGGCAAAGTAATGTCTCTGCTCTTGAATATGCTATCTAGGTTGATCATAACTTTTCTTCCAAGGAGTAAGTGTCTTTTAATTTCATGGCTGCAGTCACCATCTGCAGTGATTTTGGAGCCCAGAAAAATAGTCAGCCACTATTTCCACTGTTTCCCCATCTATTTGCATGAAGTGATGGGGCCAGATGCCATGATCTTCATTTTCTGAATGTTGAGCTTTAAGCCAACTGTTTCACTCTCCTCTTTGACTTTCTTTAAGAGGCTCTTTAGTTCTTTTTGCCATAAGGGTGGTGTCATCTGCATATCTGAGGTTATTGATATTTCTCCCAGCAATCTTGATTCCAGCTTGTGCTTCCTCTAGCCCAGTGTTTCTCATGATGTACTCTGCATATAAATAAGGAGGGTGACAGTGACAATATACAGCCCTGACATACTCCTTTTCCAATTTGGAACCAGTCTGTTGTTCCATGTCCAGTTCTAACTGTTGCTTCCTGACTGCATACAGGTCTCTCAAGAGGCAGGTCAAGTGGTCTGGTATTCCCATCTCTTTCAGAGTTTTCTCAAGAAGCAGGTTAGGTGGTCTGGTATTCTCATATCTCAGAATTTTCCACAGTTTATTGTAATCCACACAGTCAAAGACTTTGGCTCTGTTTGGACTACTGATCATTTTTTAGTTGTCTTATATAAAAAGGGAATATATAGTGGAACAAAAACAAAGTTTGGTGTTGATGTTGGGAAAAAGTTTCAGTTTTCTCAAGAGGCAGGTTAGGTGGTCTGGTATTCTCATATCTCAGAATTTTCCACAGTTTATTGTAATCCACACAGTCAAAGACTTTGGCTCTGTTTGGACTACTGATCATTTTTTAGTTGTCTTATATAAAAAGGGAATATATAGTGGAACAAAAACAAAGTTTGGTGTTGATGTTGGGAAAAAGTTTCATTTCTTGCCCGACACAGTATTCTTAATTGATGAGTTCAGGAATGTAGGCTATGTGTAGGCTTGACACATCCTGGCTGTAGCACAGTGGAAAGTCATTTCCATGACAAAGCCTGCCTTCTCTTGATCTCCAGATATTCTGGGATTTGTGAAAATGTGTCTGGAAGTTTACTGAGTTGGCCAATAAAATGTGTGATTGTAATTAAACAAGATGGTGCTTTAAAATTCTCAACTTTTCAGAGCCTGATAGTGATTCAGACAAAGCATCAAGAAATGTGGTGATTTTTACAAAATTTCACATGATGTAAACGTAGAGAATAATTTTTCTTACTGCTTTTTCTGAAAACAAAAACCATTTTAATGTCTTCTACAGGAGATTCTAAGTTCAGAAAGCACAAAGTTATTCATTTCATTTTAAATGTAGATATAGATAAGTTTTTCTCCTCTTGTTTATTTTTAAACCGTGTATGAAATTCAGTTACATTAGTGGATTACGAGGAGATTTCTCAGTCAGACTTAGTTCTAATGACTTGGTCTTAAATGATCACAGTTTGACTTTTAGATAATGATTGGTATTTCAGCAGTTTTCTTCAGAATGTGCTGGGTCTCTTTTTGTTTATTGTTACCACACCCAAGTGAGAGTCATTCTTCATAGTTATTCTTTTACACACAACAGCCCTGGCTGTTGCTGTTTACAGCTCGTGTAACTGAATGAACTTTTCTAGTTCATTCTCCTTGAGTTCTTTTTTGAGTTTTATATTCAACTGACGCAGGCATTCCTCTCCAGTATTCTGTCTTGTATTCTCTCTGAATTCCATGGACAGAGAAGAAGCCATGGAGTTATAGTCCACAGGGTTGCAAAGAGTTGGGCTCGACTGAGAGACTAAGACTTTCACTTTTTCCATATATCTGCATTTTGCTAATAGTTGGTTGATTCAATGATAACCAACATTTTTTTTTTAAGTGTTAACTAACATTTATTGAGTACTTTTTATATAGTGGGCTAATTTATTTTTATTTCTCAAAAATTGTCAAAAACTAAGAGATGCAAATGTTTTTAAGCTTAGCAGTTTATTTTTAGTATCTTGTCTTTATCACAAAAACATGGAAGAATATTTATTTTTAAACTTGTGATTTTTCTGAATAAACTATATATTCTGTATACAAAAGGTGATAAGCCTTTAATGTCACTGAGTGAGAGTAAGAACTAAATATCATTTTTATTCTGGAATTCCTATCTTCCATTCTGTCATACAAAAGATGCAAAATATGGTGTATTTATATTTTGTTTTATTTATAATTTCCCTAATCTCATTTCACAAATGGTTTGAGGTAAGCATGCCTCCCCCACCCCACACATGCACATTCACTCACACAGTCTCATATATAAACAAAGAATATATAAAATATGACTTCTTAAAAAACAATTGAGATGTTTAATAGTTTAAAAAGGCAGGAGCAAAATTTGCAGTAGATATTTATATAGTAAGATCCTATATAACTACTTGATGTATACTACAGGATTTGCTCTCTGCTTGCAATATAGACAGCATCCAAAGCAAGGCAAACATGCTCAGTTATAATACCCAGAATCTCTTAAGGTCAAGACAGTCTTGTTAGTCGTGCGGTTGTAGTTCATCCTTTTATTTTAGCAGAGAGATGTTTAGCAGTTTCTTATGAAGGTGACACAGTGGGTGATGCACACCAAAACCCCTGCCACCGTCATTGTAGTAGGTAAAATAATGTTACATATATATATTCTTTATAATGTCTTTCATTGGATAGACTTACAGTGTTGACAGTGCAGTTCAGAAAAAGTCATTCTTTATATTTCAGTCTGTAGTATACTTGCCAGTGAGTATTTAATTGACTAGTAATATTTGGACTTTCCAAAGTCAAAGACTTTCTGGAAGTTCCATATGTGTGTTTTTACTCAAAACTAGATTTTGTATAAGTTTTTCTTTGGCTGTACAGTGTGACATGTTGGATCTTAGTTCCCCAATCAGGAATTGAACCCTTGCTCCCTGCAGTAGAGGTAAAGAATGCTAATCCCTAGACCATCAGGAAAGTCCCAGGTTCTGTGTTTTATTACTCATTCTACTTTTACCACTCACTTTTAAATTGGAGATAATCATGTCATGTTATTTTATAAATAATGTAAATGACTAAATAAAATTTCCTGGGACATGTTGCACATGTCCTATATCACTCTGAACCTGAGGCTTTCACAAATGAAAGATAGTGGTATGTAGAATAATCGTAAATATGGATAGAATATCTTCAAGTTGACCTTCATAATGACTGATTCATAAATTATTTTTAAGTAGAGATTTTGGAGACATTATATCCACCCTTTCCTTCCCAGCTATACAAAAGACTAAGACAAGGCCCTTAGTAAATGAATTGACTGGAAGTAAGCATATAGTAGTAGTTTTTATACTTATGGTCTTGGTTTCTTTAGATCCATTTACACCATTGAGACATTTTTTAGCTAGTCTGCTTAGTATGTGAAAATAGGTTTTAACTAACCGTTTTGTGAATTACATGCTGATTAATTATCATGTAGTGGTTCTGTGGACTAATAGACTTTCCTAGAGTTTGTCTGCTGCTTCTGCTAGTATGCATTTGTCCATTCTTCAAAACAAAGATGTTTTACTGGTGCAGTATTCATGACTCTCTGTTTTTGTCTCCATCATTACAGGTTCATGTCAGGGCCGGCCTTT
This sequence comes from Aepyceros melampus, assembly GCA_006408695.1. Classification (NCBI taxonomy): domain Eukaryota; kingdom Metazoa; phylum Chordata; class Mammalia; order Artiodactyla; family Bovidae; genus Aepyceros; species Aepyceros melampus. The sequence continues at coordinate 586,449 of SJXQ01011619.1, forward strand.
TTCACGGTACTGAACTCCTGTGTAAAACTGTCGTAAGCTCAGAGATATCAGGGAAGAATGATCATATTTGGAATGAACCACTGGAATTTGATATCAACACTTGTGACCTACCACGAATGACTCGATTATGTTTTGCTGTTTATGCAGTTTTGGTAAAGTGAAAACTAAGAAATCAACTAAAACCATGAATCCCTCTAAGTATCAGACCATCAGAAAATCTGGAAAAGTGGTAGTTACATACTAATTTCTGAAAAAGTTTAATAATGGAATAATAATAACATAATAGAATAATTTTAAACTTTAAAATAATGGATTATATCATATAACTTTGGTCCCTAAGAATTGATTTTTAAAAAGACAGTAAGTCTAGGTTAATTAGTCTAATTGTCTACATAAAAGTTCTGTTAGCTTGGTGTTTCCTTTTTAGAAGTGTAAATAAATTCTATAATACCTAGAGACATTGCGTTTTGCCAAATGAAGATTTATGTAGACTGAAAGCTCTTAAGACATATAGTCTGACATTATCAGATATATTTTCTTGAATTATTAAAAATTCCTCATTACTTGCAATGGATGCACAATAAATGTTCTTGTTTTGCATACTCTATTGTGAAAGACATTAATTAGCTTTTAGAATTTTCTTAAACCATTATAAAGATGTTGAACATCTTTCCATATACATCTTGTTTTTATATTGGGTGATTTGGGGGAAATCATCTAGAACTCTAGAAACAATACTGAAGCAAAAGGCATGTGCCTGTTCATACCTTAAATTCATTCTTAGCATATTTATGCAATGGTATCTTTTTCAACAGCATTATCCTGTAGCCTGGGTAAATACGATGGTTTTTGACTTTAAAGGACAGTTGAGATCTGGAGATATAATATTACACAGCTGGTCTTCATTTCCTGGTAAGATTTACATTCTAATCCTTAGTGGTAAAGTATGTGGGGACTAGTTAACATGTTTTTATGACTCACTCTTTTTTCAGTCCACTAGAGAAACCATCTTTTCATATTTTTATTGTTTATTCTACAACAAAATTTTCCCAAAGATTATATTAATATATTTACAAATTTTTTGTATCTGAATATATTTACTTTGATGAGTATTTTCTCACATTAGCTGTTTTATTTTTTATAGGTTTCTGAGAAATTCTCCTCAAGAACAGTGTTTTTTTTAACAATCTCTGTTGTTGCTAGTTGTTCTAAACTTCTACACTAGAAGAAACATTAACTAACATTGGAAGGATAGTAAAAACACTTATTCCTTAGTTGGCTTTAGCCTGAAACTTGAGCTAGGAGAGGAACATCTTCCATACGCCTGTATTTCATATATAGTACTCCTGTGAGATGGCGTAAATAGTACTCCTAAAATTATGTATCAGTGGAGGCAAAAAATACTAAGGAAATAATTCTTATCTGACTTTTAAACAATAATATTCATTTTTAAAAACTACATGATAATAATTAGAGGAAATGCTTACATTCTCATGTTAAGTGATGAGATGGCTTTTTATGGATGAAAAAGGGAAAGTCACTGATAAGTCAGTCAGTCTTACATAATTGTTTCAAACCTAGGATTTGTGCAAAAGATTACTTGACTCTTTCCATTGTTCTTATAGCTTTCCCAAATGTTGGAAATTAATTTTATTTTGTGTTAAAATACTGGCTTTTCCCCCCTGTCTTCATCTTTGGTTAATCTATTTCATGAAATTGTGAACCTTCTTGCTTTAAAAAATTTATTTTGTGGGTGACAAACATTTTTAAATGTTCTATCTTAGTAGTTCATACCTGAGAAACTGTTTTTGGATAATCAGTTATCCACAGACATATTTATAAACTACTCACATCCTAGTGTTTTATTTGTGTATGTTCTTTTATTCCTGCCCTTTCGTGCATGCTTCTGCTAAGTTGGTTCAGTCGTGTCTGACTCTGTGTGACCCCATAGACGGCCTCCCGCCAGGCTCCCTCGTCCCTGGGATTCTCCAGGCAAGAACACTGGAGTGGGTTGCCATTTCCTTCTCCAGTGCATGAAAGTGAAAAGTGAAAGGGAAGTCACTCAGTCGTGTCTGACTCTTTGCGACCCCATGGACTACAGCCTACCAGGCTCCTCCGTCCATGGGATTTTCCAGGCAACAGTACTGGAGTGGAGTGCTATTGCCTTCTCCACCCTTTCCTGCATACACCTCCATTATTTTCACTAACCACATTATTCCCTAAATATAGGCGAGTGGTGTGTATTTCCACATTTCTTAAGAGGAGCTATAGTTTCAGAGTAAAAGTTATTCCGTTCAGCAGTATACTTTTCTGAAAATTTTAATTTAGACTCACACATGTTCTCCAAAATCAGTAAGTTACTTGACTGACATTTTTTGAAAAATTGACAATTTTTGCAATTAACTTGTCATCCCATGGACCTGAATTTATCTCTAACAAAATATTAGAGATATTTGTTTTGCTTGTTGTGTTTCTAGAATTCACATTTATCCTAGTAGGTACAAGCTAGAAACACAGGAACTATAAATACTCTATATCTAGAGTTCTTAGCTTCTCATTAGTAGGTTTAGAATCATATTAATTGTTTAAGAATAAAGCAGGAAATACAAACACCAATTTCTAGTTTTCTCCCTAATTTAAAGCAAAATAGCATATTTTGTGCAGTGTTCTCTTCTCCGTATGTTTGGGGCTGATAATACTTAAATGCTACACTGGACTTTAGATAGGATGCAGTTGATAGGACGAAATAACACTACTATGTAGATAACAGAAATAGAGGATATTATTAATTTGCTGAGAAGTCAGCTTTAGAAGTGTGGAAATTATGAGAATTCCTTCAATCTAGGTCAAAATGGAATCTGTGATTTGAGAGTATTAAACATGATAAGCAAAGGACTGATTAAAGAGCTGAAACTTTTAAATATTTTGTAAAGATTTTCTAGCTTTGAGAGACAGTTCTGAATTTGCATTCTACCTAGACATCAGGTCTGGACAGAATGTAGTTTTATCTTTTATTTCCTTACTAAAGTACAAAAGAATGTGTGAAAAATCTGTTATGAGAGAAATAGTTTGGAGAGGGGAGACTTTAGTTTGTACTGCTAACTCTGTTTCTTCAGAGTTTAATGTCTCTTCAACAGTTTACTTCTCTGTGAAGTGAGAAAGTTATATGATCTCCAGAGTTTAAGATAATGTTGACTTTCTGATTACCATGCATTATCTTGAATGGACTATACTTAGAGTGATAGAGAAAATGAAGGAGTGTCTTGAAGAAGAACCACTTGGGTGGAATGTTTCAGAAACTACCAGAGAAGGTGTTTATATCAGCAGCTTTGAGATCACAGAGAAATATTACCAACATTAGGTTTGTCAAAAGGAATGTCACTGATGACACTCAAAATACCAGTTTGGGTACTGTGATGACTATGAGAATTAGAACATATGTGACTAAGAGATTAATGTTGTTGAAGTAATAAAAATTCCTATGGACCACCTAATTTGGAGCAAGTGAGAGTAGTTCCAACTTTTTTTATTTGTAGATTAAATATACTTGAACAAATTTGAAGAAATATGTGAGGTAGCTATTAATTTTTATTAATTTTTTTCATTTTAGAGATGTTATGTAAACTCACATTCAAATTTTGTGCCAAGTATGAAGAAGATTAGAGGCTTAGTGCTATTGTCTATCAAACTTCCATAGGTGACAGTCGTTTCCCCCCGACCCGTGCCCCTCCAAATATTTATTTCTTTGACTGTGCTGGGTCTTAGCTGTGGCGTGAAGGATCTTTAGTTGCAGCATGCAGAATCTAGTTCCCTGACCACGGATTAGACTGGTGCCCTCTGCACTGGGAGCGGGGAGTCTTAGCCACTGGACCACCAGAGTGGTCCTGGTGACACACGTTTAAGGTAATTTTCCTGATAGAAATCCAGTAAGGTTTTATTTTAGTTTAGTTTAAACAGCATTTTCCTAAGAATCAAAATTGTTTGCATGTTTTAGATGAACTTGAAGAAATGTTGAATCCAATGGGAACTGTTCAAACAAATCCATATACAGAAAATGCAACAGCTTTGCACATAAAATTCCCAGAGAATAAAAAACAACCTTATTACTATCCTCCCTTTGATAAGGTAAGCTAATTATTTAAAGGGGCACTGTGTATGAAATAATTCAGTTATTAGTTCTCAGCTCTGTATCTTTATCACTTAAGCTAGATATGTCTGTTTCTCTTTGAAGATGGTATACAATTTACAACTTGGTTCAGTGGAAAGACCACTGAGCCAGAAGCCAGCTCTGTTTAGTACTGGCTTTATCAGTGAGCAAGTGAGACATGGCATCTCTGGAGTTCAGATTCCTTATTTATAAAATGAGGAAATCATAATTGTTCTCTGAGGTTCTTTCCAATTTAAAAGGGCTATAAACGCATTCATGTGTAGCTCTAAATGTGTGAAATATTCAGTGAAATGTGCCAGTGTGTCAGTTCAGTTTAAAGATAATCACTAGTGTGATTAGAGCTAGTATGCAAGGAACAGATTATTTATGTTGAATACGGTGTTAGTAGGACTTACTTTTGTAAAAGCTACAGCAAGGGCTTCTGTTTCTAAACATAACTTTTTAGTGTACAAGCTGCATGTCTTTGGGATACGGATAGTGGTAGAAGTTGAAAATTAGGCTATCATCATTTACATGCTAAGAGAGTTAAGCTGTCTTATGTTTTATCTTCAGGTTTGGCATCTTTGTTTCAGGTATGAGTGATGCTGATTTTTGTGAGGAAATCTTTGAGCAAATTCTGAGATAATAAACAAGAAGTTTATTGTATTTACTTAAGTCATTTAAGTCCAAGCTGCCTTTAAACATTTATGCTATAGTACAATTTCAATTAATATATTGTACACTTAATTGTATTTTAACATTCTGTACCACCAAATATTTCTTCCTTTTCTTTCATTTTAGTTGAATTTTATCCACATAGATGTAATTTTTCATTTTCTTCTAGAATCTTTTTCTATTCACTAATATAGAACCAAATTAAAAATTGTGATTATTGTAGTAGAAATCTCAAATATGTCAAGAACCATGTATTTTAGTGAACACTGGGTAGAAGGTACATTTTGATGCATCCATTACATTTATTCTGTGGCTTTATTTTTTAGAATAGGAATTTATACATAAGCTATAACTACTTGTGATACAGTTAATAGTCCAGGCTCAGACTTTTTTGTCTTCAGTTATTGTATGTGTTCAGCAGTCACTTATTATTTCTTTTGGTCAAAAGAAATGCTTTTTGAAGTGGTTTTACAAATGTAACATCTTGTTCAATTTTAAGTATTTTTAATCTAATATTTTAAGAGAAGTCCAGTTTTTTGAAGTGTTCTATTTCAGCATTGTTGTCAACAGAATCGTCTACACCTGGTCATTAAACTTTACTTTTGCCTTTTTGATCCCTTGGAGGGTCTGTCTTTGAAGATATACGTAGAAGGGAAAGTTTAGTCTTTAAATGTGTATATTTATATTTTTTAGTTTTGTTTTAATTATACAATCGCATATATGATCATTTAAAAAACATAATGCAGATATAGAAAGGGAAAATTTTGTATGTTTTTATTTAATGTTTTCTGCTTTACCCACTTGTATGCATTTTATGTTTCAAGTTCATTTTATGATTATTGCGTAATATTAATAACTGATATAATTTTATCACATAACAACCTTATGAAATAGGATGGAAATTACCAGTACACTTTATACATATGGATACAATGAAATTATTTGCAGAGAATTAGTTAACTCAGTAACTGGATATGGATCTTCAGGTTTTTTTACCTGCTGAGCCTTTCCAGTAGAGCAGTGGGTTCCCCATCTTTTCAAGAATCAGAGCTTCTTTTGAACTTACTAAATTCAGAAAAGATTTTTGTGTTTTCTCTTGACATTACTTCTGCTTTGGTTATCTGCTAATTCAGAAGAAAATGTGAGAAATGATAAAAACTTATTGTGTTTGGTAAATATTACATCGTTTAGTTGCTAAATCGTGCCCAACTCTTTGAGACACCATGGACTGTAGCCCACCAGGGTCCTGCATTCATGGAAATCTCCAGGCAAGAATACTGGAGTGGGTTGCTATTTCCCAACTATTACATCCTTTTGCATTTTCTTAACCAGAAAATATTTACCTATATTAAAAATTTGTTCACATACACTAGTCACTGCTTATTTTATCTATAGAGAATCCTAGTATACTCTGGGAGTCAATAGTCCTTTATAGTAAAGAGTTTGTCGAGTGTTTGAAGATATACCACTTTGCATTTAAAATTCTCGCTTAACGTTATAAACCATAGAAATGTCATATCATATGTAGCTCCTGTACATGTGGATGTATAAGTCTATGTACAAGTCTAGACATTTACACTTATAATTTTACAAATACAAGAGACAAATTTTATTTTTTTTTCATTTTTTTAAACAGATTATTGAAAAAGCAGCTGAGATTGCAAGCAGTGATAGTGCTAATGTATCAGTAAGTATCAAGGTTTTAAAATAGCCTTATGTTACAAAGTTGTGCTTATTATTAGTCACTTTCATGTCATTTATGGTAATGAACTTATGGAAGACCGTACTCGTATGCAAGAATAGTCTGAGTGTGCATGAGTATGTACATGCTAATATTTTGTTAAATGGCAGCTGTTTCAGGCTGGCCTGTGTTTAGTTAGTAGGCACTTTTCTGGTTTAAGCACAGGTTCAGCAGGTGGTCTGTGAGGGATGCTCTGACATTTCATAAATTAACGATACCATCTTTTGAATGTTATTCAGTTTAATGAGGAGGTTATATTTTCTTAACTTCTCTGACATAATAGAGCAGATATATTTAAGGCAGGTTTTGCACTGTTGGGGACCCAGGTTTCTTGCATCTTGGCAATCTTTCTTGTTGATATGTAGTTTTTATTTCATTTAATATTGGTGCTTCAACTTTCTACATTACTACCTTCCGGCCTGCAGGAACAGGAAATGTTAGACTAGAGGCTATACCTAATGATAAGTGAGACTGAGAAATGTAGTCCTTGGCCGGCAGTCATGTGCTTAGCTAAGAGTAAGAGATTATAATTAATAAAGCTAGAAGGGGACAGTGCATAATGACAGACAAATATCAGTCTCTGCTACACACACCATTCCCATTGTTTCTGCCCAAGGACTTCAAAATAAATTACTTTGTTTATTTTGTTTACAATATGTGTAATATTTCTACCATCTATATTTTTTAATAATAATTTTTTCTGCTTTAACCTTAAGACTTTTCTGAGTTTTAATCTGATATTTTTTTTCATGTCATCAGTTTATAATTATCAAATGACTATAGTAATGCCACTCTATATAGAATGGTCATTAGTTAGAAGCCAGGAGACAAATGGAGATAATGTATATGCTTTTATTATTTGTACAGAATGAATGCAATATTTAATGTTGTAGTTAGAGAATCGTCTGGCCCAGGCTGTCTTCTTCATTTCTTTTTCTTCTTCTTTTTTTTCTTTAATTAAAAAAATTTTTTTAATTGCTTTTAAAATTTTGGTTGCCCTGGGTCTTCCTTGCTATGCACTGCCTTTCTCTAGTTGCAATGAGCAGGGGCTACTGTGTAGTTGCAGCACATGGATTTCTCACTGTTGCAGAACAGGGGCTAAAGGGCATATAGGTTTCAGTAGCTCTACTTGTGGGCTCTAGAGCCTGGGCTCAGTAGTGATGATGCATGGGCTTAGTTGCTGCGTGCTGTGTGGAATCTACCTAGACCAGGGATTGGAACCTGTATCGCCTATATGGGCAGGCATATTGTTAACCACTGGACTACCAAGGAAGCCCTTTTTAAATTGAGGTACAGTTGCTTTACAGTGTTTCAGGTGTACAGCAGAGTGATTCAGTTTATATATATGTTTCAGATTCTTTTCCATTATCGATTATTACAAGATACTGAATATATTTCCCTTTGCTATACAATAGATCTTTATTATCTGTTTTATATATAGTTGTGTGTATCTGTTAATTCCAAACTCCCAATTTATTCCCCTTAACTTTCTTCTTTGGTAACTGTAAAATTTGTTCTTTGGCGTTTGTATCTATTTCTGTTTTGTAGATAAAACTTCACTTAGTGTGATGATCTTAAGTGAATTATACTTCAGTTAGTGTGATAATCTCTAGGTTCATTCCTTTTGCTGTAAGTGACAATGTTTCATTTTGTTTTTAAATTTTATTTTATTGAAGTATAGTTAATTTATAATTTTGTGGTAATTTCTACTATAAAGCAAAGTGATTCAGTTATGCATATATGTACATATTCTTTTCCATTGTTTTTCACAGGATATTGAATACAGTTCCATGTGCTATACAGTAGGAAATACTTCATTCTTTTATGACTAATATTCCATTGTAAGATGTGTATATATGTGTGTATACTTACCACATCTTCTTTATCCATTCATCAGTCAGTGAACATTTACATTGCTTCCATGTCTTGGCTATTGTAAATAATGCGGCTGTGAACATTGATGTGCAGGGATCTTTTTAAGTTAGAGTTTTCATCTTGTTTGGATATATGTCCAGGAGTGGAATAGTTGGATCATATAGCCACTCTATTTTTAGGTCTTTTAAGGAACCTCCATACTGTCTTTCATAGTGGTTGCAGCAGTTTACATACCCACCAACAGTGTAGTAGGGTTCTTTTTTCCTTACACCCTTTCCAGCATTTATGAATTGTAGGCTTTTTGATGATTACCATTTTGACTGATGTGAAGTGGTACCTCATTTTTGTCTTGATTTCTCCAATAATTAGAAATGTTGAGAATCTTTTCTTGTCCCTATTGACTATCTGTATGTCTTCTTTGGAGAAACAGCTATTAATATTTAGATGTTCTGCACATTAAAAATTTTTTTGTATGTATTTTTTTTAATTGAGCTGTATAAGCTGTTTGTATATTTTGGAAATTAATCTCTTGTTGATTGCATTGTTTGTAAATACTTTCTCTCATTCTGTAAATTGTCTTTTCATTTTGTTTATCCTTTCCTTTACTGTGCATAAGCTGTTAACTTTAACTGGCTCCCATTTGTTTACTTTTGCTTTTGTTTCCGTTACTGTAGGAGACATAAAAAAATGATGCTGCAATTTATGTCAAAGAGTATTTTGCTTATGTTTCCCTCTAGGAGTTTTATAGTACCATTTTGAGTTTATTTTTGTATGTAGTGTTAGCGAATGTTCTGATTTCAGTCTTTTACATGTAGCTGTCCATGTTTTCTCAAGGCTACTTATTGAAGAGACTGTCTTTTCTCTATTGTATATTCTTGCCTCCTTTCTTGTAGATTAGTTGATGATAAGTGTAGGATATATTCCTGGGCTTTCTGTTCACTTCCGTTGATCTGTGTATCTGTTTTTGTGCCAGTACCATACTGTTTGATTACTGTAGCTTTGTAGTATAGTCTGAAGTCAGGGAGTATGATTGCTCCAGCTTTGTTCTTCTTTCTTAAATTGTTTACTTTTGCTTTTGTTTCCGTTACTGTAGGAGACATAAAAAAATGATGCTGCAATTTATGTCAAAGAGTATTTTGCTTATGTTTCCCTCTAGGAGTTTTATAGTACCATTTTGAGTTTATTTTTGTATGTAGTGTTAGCGAATGTTCTGATTTCAGTCTTTTACATGTAGCTGTCCATGTTTTCTCAAGGCTACTTATTGAAGAGACTGTCTTTTCTCTATTGTATATTCTTGCCTCCTTTCTTGTAGATTAGTTGATGATAAGTGTATGGATATATTCCTGGGCTTTCTGTTCACTTCCGTTGATCTGTGTATCTGTTTTTGTGCCAGTACCATACTGTTTGATTACTGTAGCTTTGTAGTATAGTCTGAAGTCAGGGAGTATGATTGCTCCAGCTTTGTTCTTCTTTCTTAAGATTGTTTTGGATATTTCCCAGGCTGTCTTCTGCTTTTTATAGAGTTCTCAAAAATGTCCATAGCCCTGCAGTGCAAGTAACTCCTACTACAAATAATTTCAGAGTACAGTTGACCCTTGAAGAACACAGTTACTGCATAGGTCCTTTTACACACTGATTTCTCATTAAATACATGCTACAGTACCACGTGATCTGCAAGTTGATTGGATTTGTGGATACAGAACCTCAGATACAGACTGTCAGCTGTAAAATTACACATGGTTTTGACTATGCCGAGAGTCTGCATCCCTAACCCTCATGTTGTGTGAGGGCCAACTGTAGTTCCCTTTAGTGAAGCAAAATAATTTTATCACAAGTGTACACTTATCAGCTTGTCCGGAAATTATGGAAGCATACAATTGCAGTATATATATATATATATATATATATATATACACTCACACACATATGTATATATATATACGTGTATGTATATACTCCTATCTCTATTCTCATGCCTGTTTTTAGTTACCCTTTATTAGTCTTAATATTGCTCTTTTGAATATCAGAAGCCTAAATTAATTTGTGTTATTTCTCCTATGATCTACTACTATCTTACATAAATCAGAGGTTCTTTCCTTAATAAGGATGCTATATTCTTGTCCAGGTTTGCTGTATTGTTTTGTTTTTATTGGGCACATAGTTGTTGTCCAGTCACTCAGTCACGTTGACTCTTTGCAACCCCATGGACTGTAGCACGTCAGGCTTCCCTGTTCTTCACCATCTCTTGGAGTTTGCTTAAAACTCACGTCCACCGAGTCAGTGATGTCATCCAACCATTCATCCTCTGTCGTCTCCTTCTCCTGCCTTCAGTTGTTCCCAGCATTAGGGTCTTTTCTTTGCATCAGGTGGCCAAAGTAGTGGAACTTCAGCTTCAGCATCAGTCCGTCAATGAATATTCAGGGTCAGTTTCCTTTAGGATTGACTGGTTTCATCGCCTTGCTGTCCAAGAGACGTTTGGAAGTCTTCTCTAGCACCACAGTTCAAAGGCATCAATTCTTTAGCGCTTAGCCCTTTTTATTGTCAGCTCGCATATCCATAACATGACTGCTGGAAAAACCAGCGCTTTGACTATATGGACCATTGTAGGCAAAGTAATGTCTCTGCTTTTTAATACACTATCTAGGTTTGTCATAGTCCAATGAATAAACTATATGGAACCAAAAATGTAAGTTTTTTTTACTAACTGCTACTTACCTTTCTCTCCTAGAGATAAGTGTATAAACAGTTTAGCTTTGTGTGTACATATCTGTATATTTTTTTAAAAGTTTGAGATCTTTTTGCTTTGTTCCTTTTTCATGCAGTGCATTTTATGGATCTTGTAATGTTTGTAGAAAGAGTTCTACTTCTCTCTTTATGAAAGCATTGTTAATATTTCATGACATTAATTACTGATACCATTAGTTATTAAATATTCATACCTCCACTGATGTATGTTTGCTTATTTCCACTTATTCTCTACTAAAGCTTTGTTGCAGTGAATGTTTTGTATGTCTTTATACATGTTTGTGTTTTGTAGGATAAATTCCTATAAATAAAATTATAGATTGAAAGGTTTGTCCCCTTCTAGTAGGAATTCTAAATTCAAGTTGCGTACCCTAAAAGAGTTAAAACATACTGTGGCAGAGTTTCTAACCTTTTGCATTTCTGCCAACCCTTTTAATTTATTGATTCAGTGAACATAAACTGATGTCATATTATTTTAACTTGCAGTTTCTTATGATTAGTCAGGTTGGAGTTTGTTTCATTATCTTTTAAAAGATTTCTGTTTATTCCTTTTTCATACCTATTCTGTCACATTGTTCTCTCGGAGGAATAAAACAATCTTATCTTTAAAGTGGTCTTGCTTCTTTTGGTGTCTGTCTTTTCTTCTTATTTTGGCTTTTCTCAATGTTTGGTGATTCTTAGTTTAGCTCTTTTGTACTTGTGGCTCCCTGGTTGTTTGCTTAATCACTGTAACCTGCATTCAGTGTCTGTAGGATTTGGGGTAGGCTGTGCTGAAAATGAGTTTCCTGTATGTGAAGATTTCCTCCCTTCTGAGATCAAGTGTCTCCCAAGTACTCAGTACCCTGCTCCTCACCTCAGTTTTGGGCTGATCCCAAAACTGTTGCTATTTCAGCTCAGCACAAACAGAGCAAGGGACATGCGTGATCACAGCAGCTGCTCCACCTACAGATCCGTTACTACTGACTTCCCTGATGATTCCCCCTGGCCACCTCTCATTCCTTGAATCCTCTGATTTTAAGCTGGAATGCATCCTGGAACTGTGTCACTACTGCTTGAATCTTAGCAGATCTGATCCCTGATCCTATCTGCTTTCTCTCAGTAAAGGATTCCTATTTTAGACACTTTCTCTTATATCCCAGAACAGTTACTGGTGAGTATTTTTAAATACTTAAAATACTTCATTTTTTGAATAAAAGGAATAGAGAGAACTATGTTCTTGTTCCACTGTTTTAATCCTCTTTGTGTATATGTCAAGAGCATGTTACATTCTTTAATAAGATCATGGTAAGTTCAAGTGTTGAATTGTGTGTGTGTGTGTGTGTGTGTGTGTGTGTGTATGTGTGTGTGTGTATTCAGTCACTCCGTCATGTCTGACTCTTAGTGACCCCATGGATTGCAGCCCACCAGGGTCCTCTGCCCATGGAAATTTCCGGGCAAGAGCACTGGACTAGGGTGCCATTTCCTCCTCCAGGGGATCTTCCCATCCAGGGATCCAACCCACCTCTCTTGCATTGGCAAGCAGATTCTTGACCACTAGCGCCACTAATACCTAGTTTATGTACATTTTGTTTATCCACTTGTTTGCTTCCACATTTTACTATTGTGAATAACTGCTATGAACATGAGTGTGCAAATATATTTTTGAGATGTTGCTGTCAGTGTTTTTGGCTATGTACTCATAAGTAGAATTACTAGATTATATAGTAATTCTGTTTTTTATGTTTAGAGGAACTACCATTGTTTTCTAAAATAACTGTTCCATATTACATTCTCACCTGCAAAAGGATTCTGGTTTTTTCATATCCTTCTCAACAGCACTTCTGTTCTTTTGGAAGTGTTAAACCTAATAGCTATTGGCATTTTAAAAAACATGTAGTTGCCAAAGATTGTGGGATACATGAAGAATAGAAAAAAATGGGATCTTTGTAAATTATGATTCTTGAATTGGCAGCTTTTGATCTTCCTAGCCAGTAGTTCTCAACCTGTGGCCTTTTTTTTTTTTTTTGGCCTCAAGTGGGGCATTTAGTATGTCTAAACATTTTCTTATTTGTCTCAACTCACTGGAGGTTGTTTCTGACAGGTAGTGAATGGAGTTCAGGTGCTACTCAACTTCCTACAATGCACAGGACCATCCTCCTATGAGATGGCATGGGGGTTAGAAACCCTGCTCTAATCTAAAACATGTTTGTTAAAAAGTTTTATTTTCTTATTGCTGAATCTCAGGCATAAAATCTTAATGACTGGCTTTTGTGAATGCAGATAGTGACTCAGCCTTTAGTTCAGAGGTTCTGGGTTTTATACCTAGAATGTTTTCTTAATAGGATGATTTGGAATCTTTAATGCCCTCCATTTGATGGAAGAAAAGAGCAAACATTAAAAAAAAAAAAACTCAGACTTTCTGAAAACCTGAGAGAACAGTATGAAGAATTCCCATACAGCTTTCTCCAACTGCCCCAACTGTTAACACTTTGCCATATTTGTTCTATCATTCCATGTGTGTATATGCATTTCTTTCAGAATCACTTGAGATGAAGAGGCATACATTATGCCATTTATCCTTTAATTCTTCAGTGTATATTTCCTAAAAATGAGGACATTCTCATAGTTAACCAGAATCAATCAGAAAAATCAGGAAAATAATGATGTTACAGTTCTATTGTCTGTTCCCCACATTCCATTCATATTTAGCCAGTTGTCTCAGTAGTGTTCTTTAGGCCCAGGATTCAACTCAGGATTACTGTTGTATTTGTTTGACATGTGTCTTTAGTTTCCTTCATTCTAGAACAGTTCCTCAGTCTTTCCTTATCTTTAATGACTGATTTTCTTTAAGGATACAGATCAGTTACTTTGTAGAATGTCACTCAGTTTAGATTTGCCTAATGTTTTGTCATGATTGGATTCTAGCTATACGTTTTTAGCATGAATACATTGAAGTGGTGGGGGCCTCCCTGATGACTCAGTGGTAAAGAATCTGCTGCCAATGCAGGAGACCCACAAGAGGACGGTTTGATCCCTGGGTTGGGAAGATCTTCTGGAGGAGGAAATGGCAACCTGATCCAGTATTCTTGTGAGGATAATCTGACGGACAGAGGAGCCTGGCAGGCTACAGTCCATGGGGTTGCAGAGTTGGACACAACTGAGCACATTTAAGTGGTGATGTGTCCTTACTGCATTTTACTCACAGGCAGACAATGTCAATTTGTCATTTTGGCTCTTTTTTTTTTTAATTGGTTGTTGTTGTTCCATTACTGATGATATCAATTATTATTACTTGGTTAGGATAGTGTCCAGTAGGTTCTTCTACTATGAAATTAATAAGTAACTAGTTTGTGGACTTATTTTGTGACTTAGGAGACATACTGTTTCACAGCTAACTTTCACCCACTTGTTTTAGTATTTATTAATACAGATTGTCTGAACTAGTATTAATTACAGTGGTTTCCAAAGTGTGATTTTCAAAATTATTTTCCTTTTGGGTTTGTTAGTTGACTTATACTGTAGGGTAGATGTTTTTCTTACACCCCCACACCCCATTTATTTACTTAAATTATAGTAGTTTGAACTTGTGATTTATTTTTATTTAATGACATAGTTAGTTTTGATGTGCAGATTTGACCCAGATTTTGCCTGTGGTAACTCAATTCTATCTTGTGTCTCTTTGACTTGTCAGCATCATTCTTTGAGCATCTGCTTCTTTCTGGTACAAGAAAGTGTTCCAGGCTCATCTGGTGATTTCTTTACCCCCACTTTGGTTCCTCTGACAGAATGTGGTTCACTGGAAAAGGGGATGGCAAACCACTTCAGTTCTTGCCTTGAGAACTCCATGAACAGTATGAAAAGGCAAAATGATAGGATACTGAAAGAGGAACTCCCCAGGTCAGTAGGTGCCAAATATGCTACTGGANTGAAACTCCAGTACTTTGGCTACCTCATGCAAAGAGTTGACTCATTGGAAAAGACTCTGATGCTGGGAGGGATTGGGGGATGCTGGGAGGGATTGGGGGCAGGAGGAGAAGGGGACGACAGAGGATGATATGTTTGGATGACATCACCGACTCAATGGATATGAGTTTCAGTGAACTCCGGGAGTTGGTGATGGACAGGGAGGCCCGGCATGCTGAAATTCATGGGGTTACAAAGAGTCGGACACGACTGAGCATCTGAACTGAACTGAACTGATCTGAACTGAAATTTGGTTTCAGTCATTCCTCCTGGGAGTCCTGATTCCCTTTTTTTGTCAAAATTATTTAGATTCCAAGTTTTGGGCACTCAGTATTCTCATTGTCCTTGGCATGCAATTCATTAGGTCTTTTCATGAAACAGAACTAAGTGGTATGTGTTTGTTTGGCTGCATATTTGAGCATCCCTGGTGACTCAGTGGTGAAGAACTCACCTGCCAGTATAGGAGATGTAAGTTTGATTCCTGGGTCAGGAAGATCCCCTGAGAACTAAATGACAGTCCACTCCAGTATTCTTGCCTGGGAAATCCCGTGCTCAAAGAAGCCTGACGGGCTACACTCCATGGGGTGGAAAAAGAATCAGACATAACTTAGTGACTAAGCGAGAACAAGAAGCACCATGACGTGTTCTTTGCTTTATCTATCTACTGAAAACCACGAGTTCTTATCCCTGTCTGTTATTTGGATTCACTACCACAGGATTTCTTTTTAGTTGTGCCTTAATATATTTTAATTTACCTTTTCTGACTGTGAGTAATCTGGATTCCTATCAACCTTAACATATTTATTTGCTCAATCGTCTGTTTTTAATTAATCCCTCAATCATTTAACTGTCTTTTCACTCTTTGTCCCACCAGCCATGACAGCATGGGCTGTCTCATCCTCAGCTGTGTGTTTGTCAGGTCCGCAGTCTGGCCAATGCATGGTTAATTCTGTCCTTTGATAGGTTATTGCTAACACATTTTGGGTTCTAGCCTTTCTGAATATGACAGATCAGTTTTCCAGATGCCTGACCTCCTATCTCCAGTGAGCAAGGGGAAAGAGCCATAGTCTTTTTTCATATGCTCATGGCAGGATACATACATATGATGTGTTTTATTTTGGTCAGTAATTCACAATATGTATATGAGTTGAAAAATATAAAAACAAAGTAGAGAATATGGGTGTTAATTTTCATTTTTTTCCATCATTACTTACATTCAAGCATTTTAACATGAGTATAAGTTCTTTAGTTGCACTGCAATATAATTTTTCATTGCTGATTGTTTTGTAAAAGAATGTAAGGTTCTTAGTTTTTTTTGCTTCCTGCAACATTTCTGGTAGTTGTTTGTTTTTACCTTGGACTTATTCAGTACTGTGCTTTTCATAGCTCAGTAAACAATCACAGTGCAATTACACAGCTAACTCATTGCTCTTCCCTCTTCCTTTACTACTGTGTCTTCAGGATATTTACTTGTAGCAGGTCTGTAAAGTCTTATTTTGATCTATGAGATTATAGTAGGTCTGCTAGCTTTCTTCACTATTTAACTCAACAGCAGTCTGCCTTTCTTTCGCATGAACAGTTTATATTCCTCATTGTTTGCAGTATCAGCTTTCACTTTTATATTTAAGTGTAGGAGTTTCATTTTCAAATTCTGATTACTTATGATGATCATTTTTCAAAGAAACTCAGTCACGTTCGTGAAATAAAAGACACCTTTTTTAGATTGAGGCTCTGAATATAAACCCACTGTAATTCATACATGAGAGGAGAGAGAGAGTCTGTGTGTGTATGGATACATGTGTATAAAAAGAGTTTATTTTTGCTAAGAGCAGTGTTAGGCTCAAAACAGATTTAGGAGGACTGTACA
The DNA here is from genome assembly GCA_006408695.1 of Aepyceros melampus. Lineage (NCBI taxonomy): Eukaryota > Metazoa > Chordata > Mammalia > Artiodactyla > Bovidae > Aepyceros > Aepyceros melampus. The sequence goes on from SJXQ01011619.1 coordinate 603,441, forward strand.
GAGGTTTTCCATATATCCCTGCCCCTGCACATATCACATATATAGGCCTCTTCTTCATCAGCATCACTCACCAGAATGGTACATTATTACTAGGGAAGAATCTATGTTAATGTATCATAATCACTCAACGGCCATAGTTTCCTTAGATTTCCTTCCTGCTATTGTATATTCTGTGGGTTTGGACAAATGTATAATGACATATAGGACTTGCAAGGTAAACAAAACACCTGTCAATGCAAGAGACTCAGGAGACGTGTGTTGCATCCCTGGGACAGAAAGATTCCCTGGAGGAGGAAATGGCAACCCACTCCAGTATTCTTGCCTAGAAAATTCCATGGACAGAGCCTGGTGGCTGCAATCTATGTGGTAGCAGAGTCGAACACACGGAGCATGCGTGCACACATGCATAATGACATATCTGTCCCTGGCAACCACTCATCTTTTTAATGTCTCCATAGTTTGGCTTTTTCCAGAATGTTGTAGTTGGAACCATTTCACATATTGCCTTTTCAGATTGTCTTCTTTCTATTAGTCATATGCATTTAAGGTTTCTCTGTGTCTTCTTGTGACACGATAGCTCAATTCTTTCAGTGCTAAATAGTTTTCCTTTCTGCGTATTCCAGTTTATCCATTCAGTTTACCCATTCACCTACTGAAAAACATCTTGGTTGCTTCCAAGTTTTGGCAACTTTAAATAAGGCTGCTGTAAACATCCATGTGTAGGTTTTTGTATGGACATAGGCTTTTGACTCCTTTTGGTAAATATAAATAACCAAGGAGCGAGATTGCTGAGAGTCTTTAGTTAGATGGGAAATTGCCAAACTGTCTTCCTAAGTGATTGTAGTATTTTGCATTCCCATCAGCATTGAATAAGGATAGCTCCATGGTCAGTGTTTTGGATTTGGGCCATTCTAATAGGTATGTAGTCATACTTAATTTTTGCTTTAATTTTCATTTCCCTGCTGACATGTGATGTTAAACATCTTTTCATATATCAGTTCAATTCAGTTGCTCAGTCGTGTCTGACTCTTTGTGACCCCATGGAGTGCAGCACACCAGGCTTCCTGGTCCATCACCAATTCCTTGAGCTTGCTGAAACTCATATCTATCGAGTCAGTGATGCCATCCAACCATCTCATCCTCTGTTGTCCCCTTCTCCTCCGCCTTCAATCTTTCCCAGCATCAGGGTCTTTTTCAATGAGTCAGTTCTTTGCATCAGGTGGCCAAAGTATTGGAGTTTCAGCTTCAGCATCAATCCTTCCAATAAATATTCAGGACTGATTTCCTTATATATATGTATATATTTTGCCATCTGTATTTATTATTTGATGAGGTATCTGTTCAGGTTTTTGATCTGTATTTTTGTCTGTTGTTTGTTTTCTTGCTGTTGCATTTTAAGAGTTCTTTGCATATTTTGGATACCAGTTGTTTATCATAAGATATGTGCACATATTTTCCCCCAGTCTGTGGACTGTGTTTTCATTCCATTGACAGCTTCTTTTGCAGAGCAGATAATTTAAGATTTCATGGAAGTTTAGCTTATCAGTTCTTTCAGTGGTGAATCATGCATCTGGTGTTATGTGTTAAAAGTTATCACCAAACCCAAGGTCATTTAGATTTTCTCCTTTTTTCTTCTAGGAGTTTTATAGTTTTGTATTTCATTTTTATTTTTACCTAAGTCATGTTGACCCTAAGGGTCATGTTGACCTTAACCTTGTTCTTTCTTCTTTGATAATATGTTAACTCTTCTGAGTCTTTTGCCTTTCCATATAACCTTTAGAATCAGTTGTTTGATAGCCAGGTAATAACTTACTGAGATTTTAGTTGGGTTTGAATTGAATCATTGATATTAAGTTGAGGAAAACTGGCAGTATTGAGTCTTTTTATCCATGAACATGGAATATAGCTCCATTTATTTAATTCTTTGATTACTTGCATCAGAGTTCTGTAGTTTTCCATGTATAGATCTTGTATTTATTTTGTTAACTTTATGCCTGTTTCCTTATTTTAGGGTAGTAATATAAATGGTATTGTGTTGTTTAATTTCAAATTTCACTTGTATATTGCTAATACATCTGGAGAAGGAAATGGCAACCCACTCCAGTATTCCTGCCTGGAGAATCCCATGGATGGAGGAGCCTGGTGGGCTACAGTCCAAGGGGTCGCAAAGAGTCGGACACGATTAGTGACTTCACTTTCACTATTGCTAAGTCATAATCATAAGAAGATGATTTACTTTTATATATTAACCTTGTATCCCACACTTGGTGTAATTGCTTATTGGTTCCAATGGTGTTTTCGTTGACTGTTTCAGGTTTTCTATATGGGCAATTATGTTATCCTAATTCTTTTTAACATATGCATATACTATTTTGAATCTAACTACTTTAGAAAGTTAGTGGTTTGATTTATTCAGTTTAATGTTGATATGAAATCTCAGCTAAAGTAATTTCAAGTACCAAATAGCATAGTAATAGAATATATTAATAACTCCTTACACAATCTTATGAGATAGTTTTGGAGATTTTTTGAGGGGGTGGGTAACAGAGATACATTTTTGCCTAACTGGTATAGTTTTTCTTTATATTTGGGAAATTTTGTATCTCTTTCTTTCATGTTAGTCTTAATTCAGAGTCTGGATTGAATAAACAGTATGGTCCATTTTCTTTATTTTAATATATTCTTGTAAGGATTAGGAAAGAAAATGGGATAACTATTTTTAAAAAATGTTTGATTTTAGCCATGACTCAATTCTGAATCTAAATGGTTTAGTGCCTCAGAGCTGAGAAGGTACTTATTACTTTTTTCTAAAAAAACTTCATATGTTTGGTTCATCTTTGATTTTGTTTTTTTCTTTATAGCAATTAAAAATATCAAAAGATGAGAAACTCAATTCAAATATGACTTCTTTTTAATCCAAATGGCAATTCTGCCACCTAGTGTTTGTACTTGGACTTTAAAAAAGGATTCTTTTTTATTCTTTCTTTTAAAACACTAAGAATAATTTTTCCTTCATCTTTAGTTTACATATTTAATACTCAGCTTAATAAAACTTTTAAAGGAAGCTCCAAGTTTTTAATGAATTAGATTGTTAGTATCTCACATTTTAAAGTTCATTAATTATTTTAAAAATTCATGTATAATTAACCCTTGAACATCATGGGTTTGAGCTGTGCAGATCAAGTGAATTTTTTAAAAATATACACTTCTACAGTACCACATGATTCGTGGTTTGGTTAAATGCACGGATTTGGGGATTTTCTACTGCTTGGGAGTTGGTGCCCCTAACCCCTGTGTTCAAGGTTTACCAGTTATGTTTACATGATTTAGTGTTGTAACGACAAATTTTGCTCTCTTAGAGTCGAGGTGGAAAGAAGTTTCTTGCTGTACTGAAAGAAATCTTGGATAGGGATCCATTGTCTCAACTGTGTGAGAATGAAATGGATCTTATTTGGACTTTGCGACAAGACTGCAGAGAGAATTTCCCACATGCATTGCCAAAATTGCTGCTGTCGATCAAGTGGAATAAACTTGAGGATGTTGCTCAGGTAACAAGAGATCATTTTTGTAACTCCATTTGGTGGTTATATTACTTTATTGATTTCATGTAAATTGTCTTTTCCTATAAAGTTATGTTTCCATAGGTTGGATAATTTTCTGCAGGAAAAGTTTTCAGGTTTTAAACTCTTAGACCTTCTGATCTAAATGGTAGACCAGAAAGTTTTAAGATTTCAAAATCCCAAATTCTGAGTAGGTTTTCTGTGTCCTTTACTAAAGATAATTAAAACTTAGGTCTTGGAATAATCATCCATAATTTCTGCCAGCATATGGTAGATCCTGGGTTACTTTTACCAGCTTTATCAGTGAATTCCTAGGTTTTCATTTTAAGACCCTTTGCAATGAATGTCTAAAATGCATATGTATTTTTTGAAATTAACCTCTGTTTTTAGAAGCTAACATTTTAGATCATAAATTAAATGATCTGAAACATCACTTTTACTATTTATTTAAAGTTGGGCAGTGTTGATGAATGTTTAGGCAGTATAGAGAAAAGGAAAAAAAATTTGGATCCAGAAGAAGCCACCAAATTTTAGCTGCTGCTACTGCTAAGTCACTTCAGTCGTGTCCAACTCTGTGTGACCCCATAGACGGCAGCCCACCAGGCTCCCCTGTCTCTGGGATTCTCCAGGCAAGAACACTGGAGTGGGTTGCCATTTGCTTCTCCAGTCATGAAAGTGAAAAGTGAAAGTGACGTCGCTCAGTTGTGTCCGACTCTTAGCGTCCCCATGGACTGCAGCCTACCAGGCTCCTCCATCCATGGGATTTTCCAGGCAAGAGTACTAGAGTGGGGTGCCATTGCCTTCTCCGAAATTTTAGCTACTTGATTTTATTTTCAAGAACCTACGAAAAAACAGTGGCGGTACGAAATTCGTTTGGTTATCAATGTTCTCCATAAAGATTCTTGAAATGATTTTTTAATCAGAATGAATACATTTGGTATATTAAGAGAACCACATTTATTCACCTTACTTACTTAAATTCAATTGGTCTTTAAAATTTTTCTTGTTTTGTTAAATTTATAATGAGTTAAATTTAGTTGAGAAATACATATTTCTTTTAATCTTGTATTTTTAAAATCTTTGCTTTTGTTTTATTTCTCAAGTTTAGAAAGGATTTCTTTTGAGTTCATTCCTAGTGTCTAACAGTTTTTTTGGAATCATGTTATAAAATTATATGATGTGCCTTTTTTGAACTGTTTTTATAGTTAGGCCACATGACCATTACTTACTTTGAAAAGGAGCTGTTTTTGTCAGGATACCTTTTTTTTTAAGCTAGATTTTAATTGTTCCGATATAGTTGTCATCTAACCAGTTATTTCTTTAAATTCAAGGTTAGTTTTCTGTGAACCCCCATAATGGTTGAATGTAAGATATAAGAATTTTTTAGTTGGCACATTTGCCGACTTCTCATGAATAGCATTCATTTCTAAGTGCCTATCCAAGAAATGTATCATTTTATTATTTTGTATAGAATTAGAATAGAAAAAGAAATCTTACTGTACTCTTTAAGATATCTGAAAAAGAGGTTTTGTATTTTATCTGTCAGAAAATAGAGTAAAAGAGTTCAAGCTTAGTCTTTTTTTATTTGAAACCCTGGGACACAGATTTTTATACTGAGGAGTTGAGCATACTTGTCTCATTTCCATGAGTGAATCTGAAATCTATTGTTTTCAGATACAAGTTAATTTCCCCATTGTGTAGAAAAAGTCAGTAGTGTAACTTAATACTCTAATGGAAAAACCTAAACATGTATAAGCAAGTACAGGAAGACATGAATTTCGAATGGCATCTCACTCTAGTACTCTTGCTTGGAAAATCCTATGGACAGAGGAGCCTGGTAGGCTGCAGTTCATGGGGTCGTTAAGAGTCAAATATGACTGAGCGACTTGACTTTCAATTTTCACTTTCACGCATTGGAGAAGGAAATGGCAACCCACTCCAGTGTTCTTGCCTGGAGAATCCCAGGGACGGGGGAGCCTGGTGGGCTGCCGTCCATGGGGTCGCACAGAGTCAGACACGACTGAAGCGACTTAGCAGCAAGCCACCCTTTTAGTAGTCTAGAAAGGAAGAGCAACAGAATAAAAAATAGTGTGTTTTGGCTTCTCCCCAGTCCTATACCATTGCCAGTTATACTGAACTGGTAGAAGAGAATATAAACCATATTTTCAATAAATTGATACTAGACTTCCCTAGTGGTCAAGTGGTTAAGAATCTGCCTGATGATGTAGGGGACATGGGTTTGATCCCTGGGCTGGGAAGATTTTGCATGCCATGGGTCAGCTGAGCCCATTCACAACTACTGAGCCTGTGCTCTCTAGAGCCTGCGAGCCATTAAGTACTGAAACTCACGTGCCCTAGAGCTCATGCCCTACGACTAGAGAGTAGCCCCCACTCGCCGAAACTAGAGAAAGCACTTGTGTAGCAACTAAGACCCAGTGCAGTCAAGAATAAATAAATGAATAAATAAAAATTTTTTAAAAATTGACTGCCTAAGAGAAGTGGAGAGTCAGAACCTGGTGCAAATTTGTACTGTGATTCTGGAGGTATCAGCCATAGGTGAAAATTCTATAGAAGATTAGCCTCCCATTAATCCACAGGGAAGTATTCTTTTAGCATACTGCAGAAGGGATTTCAATAGCCATATAAATAGTGAAATTAATTCAGTCTTCTCTGCAGGAGATGAGCAATTAATTACATGTTAATTTCACTATATGAAAAATAGTGAAAATAGTGAAACTTATTTCAGTACTTATTTGGCTAAGTCAGATTTGCCTTCCCTATTTGCTTCTATAGTTTTCATCAAACTGAAGTGATTAGTGTTTGTAATTTAATGTTTATATTTCAATTTAATAATTATAAATAACATACTAAAAGAATTACTTTTCAGTAGTAGGGCTATTTTTAACCCATAACATAGTTGAACCTCTGGTATTGTATAACATTTCTATCCCAGTATTGTTTTTGTGGAGCAGTGTATTCCATGTGTTAACTGGGGATGCTAGGAGTTTTTTTAAACTATTGTTTCAGTTCCTTAGGAAATGGTCCTCCTTATCTATATAAGTACTACTGGTCCATTAGAGTTTTGGAGGAATTGTGTGATAAAACCTGGGATGAGGTAGGCGTTTCATATCTTTAAACCAGTATTCCTCAATCTTTTTTCATTATTACACTCCTGAGAAGCATTTTTACATAATTCTCCCCTAATAGCCCTATCCCCATGGGATTTTGATTCCACAAGTGTATGTACTGCCTATGTACTGTATGCATGCAATACTGTATACATTAAAAGAACAAGTATAAGAGGTAATCTTTTCCTTTAGTAGTTTAAGAATAATTGAATCAAGATTTAAGGTAAAAGTTAAAATGTAAAAAGTAACATTTCACTGTATTTGTTGAATAACTTTGATATAATTTATTATGTAAATTACAAAGTATCACATTTCATATCCAAGTTAGTAATTTATGTAAATATATATATTAATAATAGTAATGTAATCAACCTCTAAAAATTACTCAAAAGGATTATTTTTTCTGCTAATGTAAAGCAATTTAAAGTTAATTTTTTATAAATTATCATTGTGAAGTGAAGTGAAGTCGCTCAGTAGTGTCCGACTCTTTGCGACCCCATGGACTGTAGCCTACCAGGCTCCTCCCTCCATGAGATTCTCCAGGCAAGAGTACTGGAGTGGGCTGCCATTTCCTTCTCCAGGGGATCTTCCCAACCCAGGGATCGACCCGGGTCTCCTGCATTCCAGGCAGACGCTTTAACCTCTGAGCCACCAGGGAAGAGATAAATTATCATTAGAGAACACTAAATGAGTAACTAGTAGTTAAGGTATTTTCTCATACTAAACAAATTTAAAATTTAAGTTCTCTATAAATTATCATTAGAGAACTTAAATTTTAAATTTGTTTAGTATGAGAAAATACCTTAACTACTAGTTACTCATTTAGATGTTGGCTTTTTTTGGGCACTTGAGAAATTAATGAGAAGTTTTATAATTTTCATAATTAAAACAATAAATTCAAATTATTTTTATGAAATTGTCCAAGCCCAAGTTTCTCACAAATGCTCAAATAACAAATGACAAGGCAGGCAGCAGGTTCCACAGTCCACCTCCTGCAATACGACTTTGAGGTTGGACACGCAATTGAGAGAAGCCTTCAGCCATTGCCATCTATTTGCCATATTCTTGTATCTCTGGTCTTGCATTCATTTTATGCTTCTTCCTTGGTCTTGATGTCAGTGCTGTTTAAGTAATACCCAAAAAAACCCAGCGACATAAATCAGAAATTAAGGAATAAGACTTTGTCAGATAGGGTTGAGCTTTGGACAGCCCAACTCGTAATTATCAAAAAAGTGTTTCTCTCTCTTCCATAACCACTTTTCCTCTCACTTCCCTTCTGCAATAAAAATGTAAGCTATAAAGGTATCAAAATCATGAAGAGGAAGGGACTCTTTCCAATATCAATGATTCATAAAAGGAAATCAACTCTGATGAGTCTCACTCATTCTCATGGGAGGCAGATGAAATCCTTTCTAGACATTTGGGTTTTCTGGAACTTAGGTTTCCATGTCCATCTGAACCCAGCCTTCACCAGTAATCCCAGGTCATCCCCCCATGGGATGCTTTTTTATCCTATGTCTCATAAATTTCTAAGTGGCATCTGTAAATGGGAAACTGGCTGTATTTAATAAAGTAGGTACTATTTATTTCCTGTGGGTAACTTACTATGATTTAAAGGATTTAAATGTTTCTAGTCAGTAAAGTTTTATAAAGTGATAGATATAAACTCTCTTAAACTCTCTCAAGATAATTTTATGTTGATTTATTAATGTACTTTTTCAGCTTATATTTGTACTTTGAATTTTACCGTTAAGTATTTCTTTTTAAAAAATTTTATTTTTATTAGAGGATACTTGCTTTACAGTGTTGTGTTGATTTCTGTTGTACAACAAGGTGAATCAGCTATAAGTATACATATATCCCTCCCTCTTTAGCCTCCCTCAAAGGCCTTTAAATATTTCTTAGTCATTTCTCTCTCCCTCCCCTTCCTCTCACCGTCTCCTCTCCTCTTGCCCCTGCCTTTATTTCCTTTAAAAAAATTTTTAATGGTTAATGATTATAGAATTCATATATTCAGTGTATCATTCTACTTCCAGCTAAGTACATAATCGCTTTTTTGCCTGCTTATCTATAGAATATCTCAGCAGAGACCATCTTTTATTAACCTATATTAGCAATAATGGATTTTTGAGGCCTTAGTAATTGCACATATACTTCTCCTTTCTTTTGACCCATCTCTGTTCCTGTGTACCGAGAAAAACCAGATAAGTGGTTCAGAAGTTATAGGAGAGAAAAGTAATCTTTTTTTTCCTTTCAATTTCTAAACAGCTTCAAGCACTGCTTCAGATTTGGCCTAAACTACCCCCCCGGGAGGCCCTTGAGCTCCTAGATTTCAACTATCCAGATCAATATGTGCGAGAATATGCTGTGGGCTGCCTGCAACAGATGAGGTATCTCCTGCAGGAGGATTTTTGGGGTTAAGGAATAACTTGTGGGCGAGAAGAGAAGTTGAGATCTTCTTGAATGTTCTGTAAGAAAGGAAAAGGCTAGGAATGATTCAGTTCAAAGCATTTGTTTCCTTCCTCCCTGTTGTTCTCTTATACTCTCAAGTCTCTCCTATCCAGCACACACACACACACACAATACAGTTGCTTTTCTTTTTGGCCACACCACATGACATATAGTATCTTAGATCCCTGACCAAGGATTAACCCACACTCCTGCAGTGGAAACACGGTATCTTAATCACTGAACCATCAGGGAAGTCCCCTCTCTATAACAAACAAAAAACAATCAAAAACTGCTTCTGGTTGTCCCCAAGATCACTCTCCAGTTCCATGACTCTTGGCTAAGATTTATAACAAAAGAATATAGAGCAGAATTGGCAAAGGAAAAATTCATGGGGCAGAATCCAGAGGAAACTAGAGAGATGCTTCAAAGAGTTCTTTCCAAAAGGAGTCACAGTAACTACACTTAATTCCCCCAGCAACAATTCATGATAGCATGCCTAAATACTGTCTACCAGAAAGCTTGTTAGAGACTTGGTTGTAGTTTGTTTGTTCATTAGTTTGATTTTTATTAAGACCTAGTCACTTAAGTACCTCTGTTTAGCATATTCCCAAATCCTAGATCCCAGAATGAAAATAGGTGTTGGGCATAAGCTGTACTGTTTGCAAAAACAGTTTAAGCAGTGACCCAGTCTTATCTGTTAGGGTGGTGAGAAGCCTTTCCAGTCTGCATTCCCAGATGTCAGCCAAGGGCTAACCTTGTACGCTTACTTTTTCAAAGGATAGCAGTCTGGTTTGCTGTACTATTAACTCTTCTCTGTCCATTACCCAGAACTAAGAAATATTAATTTTTTAATTTGTATTTTTAAAGTTTTTACTTTTAAGTTTGTATTTTTTAAGCAATTAACATTACAGTTAGAGTCTTCATAGTTTGCTTATTCAGTCCTGATTACTTTCACTTCCCAGAGACAACTGTTACCACAAATTTGGTGTATATTCTTCTATACATCATTTTTCTGTTTTTATCAGTTTTATATACCTATACAGTATAGGTATGAGATAATATTGTACATTTAAAAATTACATAAATGTGTCTTATCATATATATATTGTTTTACATAGTTTTTTTTTCCTTTATCAAACACTATGTTTTTGAGGGCAGTCTTCTTCTGTTATGTATAAATGTAGTTTATTCCTTCCACTAGTGTGTAATATTCTGTCATAGGATTTATTATATTTCTCCATTTCTCTATTGAAGATACATTTTAGATTTTCTCAAAATTTCCCATTATTAACAATGCAGTGAACATGTTTGTATAGTCCCTTTAGGGTAATACATGTGTGAGAATCTGTGGGATTTATTTGATAAAATATCATTGTGGAGACAATCTCAGACAATGAGCATTTATAATTTTTTCCATTTTCCTTCTAGCCTCAAAAGGAGGGGTTATACTATATAGTTTTTTGTGTTTTGTTTTGTTTTTTTTCTTTTGGCTGTGATGCACAGCATGTGGGATCTTAGTTCTTAGACCATGGGTCAGACCTGCACCCCCTGCATTGGCAGTCCAGAATCTTAACCATTGGACTACCAGGGAAGTCTCTGTATGATTATTTAAAAAGGAAAACTTCTCAGAATATTAAGGATACAGTGATTTTTTTTTCTTTTTAAAATAAATCATTTATGTTTTAAAATGTGTCACATTCAAAGCAAATTATACAAAATATTTTTTCAGTTATGTCTATGAGACATCTTTTTAAGTACTAGGAAAGAGGAAGCCTCTTCTATACTTCTATCATTTACACTATGTATAGATTTTATAATGGGCATGGATTTTACAGTAAGCTTAAAATTGTATCAGTTCAATTCAGTTTAGTCGCTCAGTCGTGTCCGACTCTTTGTGACCCCATGAATCGCCGCACGCCAGGCCTCCCTGTCCATCACCAAGTCCCAGAGTTCACTCAGACTCACGTCCATCGAGTCCGTGATGCCATCCAGCCATCTCATCGTCCGTTGTCCCCTTCTCCTGCCCCCAATCCCTCCCAGCATCAGAGTCTTTTCCAATGAGTCAACTCTTCACATGAGGTGGCCAAATTACTGGAGCTTCAGCTTTATCATCATTCCTTCCAAAGAAATCCCAGGGCTGATCTCCTTCAGAATGGACTGGTTAGATAGATAGTTTTTAAAAATGAGGCTCCCCATTGTTCCTTAGCTTTGCATTGGATACCTGAGGGGGAGGGGCTACCTGGCACCTCCTTGGAATGAGCCAATTGTTTTTTTCAAATATATTGACCCCTAGGCAGAGATTGCTGTGATCTCATGTTCCATATAGGTAATTCTGATGCATCTTCCTCTGTTAAATTTTCTGCTTATGAGCTTTTTTTTTTTTTTCAGATGAATAATGTCCTAGATTTAGATTCCACATCAGATTTAGACTACTTTCTTAACCATTTATTGTCCAAGACTAGTCACCAAGTAGAGGACTTGAGATAACATATCTTAACCTCACTACAGGAATTACCTCTAATGAGACTGTTTACATGTGAATGGTTTGGAGATAGATACAAAATAGAGAGCCACTATCTTAATTAATTCAGCTCATTTAATTATAGTGTTTTGTTAATTCCTTGAGTCCTTCGAACTTATAAATGTACTCTTTATTCTTCAAAGTATTTGAAGATTTTAATTGTTCATTCATTATCTGGGAGCAAAAATTACTTAACTCTTTGATAGGAAAGGAAAATTAAGTTGCTGAAGTACTGATGGAATTTGTATTTTAAAAAACTGATTGATTGAGTATGTAAACTTCTTCACCATGATCAGAAAACTATTTTTATTATAACTCTGGGCTGATTATAAATACAGTCATCAGTTGTATCAACCTCGTTAACTTACTGAAAGTGCTCCATATAGCACTGTTCTTTGCTCCTTTTCATACCCTCTTCTGCCTACCAGAAATCCTCAGCTTATTTTGTGTTATTGTAGTCATGAAACTGAATATAGGCATGGAACAAGCTTGACCCAAAAGAACCATTGTTTCAAAGTTAGTATTTGAAGTTTGATAAGTAAGAAGGGGTCTTTTTCCAGCTCTGATTGTTGAGTGACTTACTCAGTGTTTTGTTTTTTTTCAGTGATGAAGAACTCTCTCAATATCTTTTACAGTTGGTGCAAGTTTTAAAATATGAGCCTTTTCTTGATTGTGCCTTGTCTCGATTCCTACTAGAAAGAGCACTTGCTAATCGGAGGATAGGGCAGTTTTTATTTTGGCACCCAGGTAAGTCTTTTATATTTCAAAGTGAGTCCACGATATGCTTTTGTGAGTATTAGTCAACATAATATAGGACATTTAGCAGAACAGTCCAGCTGCTTTGTTTCTGAGTCATCCATAACATTTATGCTTTCCTGGTGTTTTCTCCTATTTCTAAATACCCAGATTCTCAATTTTCATGATTTGGCAATGTAACTCAGATAAATGTCCCTCTATGCCTCCTTGATTTTTAACTGTAATTAATAACTTTTTATCATAGTAATTTTTATTACTACTAGTGATGGTTATAGGTTATAAATATTGCTATTTTCCAGTAAAGTATACTTATTTTGTTAACATATTTGGATTAAGAAATAGACTTACTTATTCCTCCAAAAGGTTGTGGATAATTGTATCATCATTACTACTATTGCGTAAGTAAAGATTTTAGGGATTCCTTGGTGGCTCAGAGGTAAAGAATCCACCTGCCAGCGAAAGAGACACAGGTTCAGTCCCTGATAGAAGAAGATCCAACACGTCGTGGAGCAACTAAACCCGTGCACTACAGCACTTGAGCCTGTGCTATAGAGCCTGGGAGTAGCAGCTACTGAAGTGCGTGCGCCCTAGAACTCGGGCTCTGAAACAAAAGAAGCCACCACAATGAGAAGCCAATACACCACAACTGGAAAAAAGCCCACCCAGCAACATAGACCCAAGGCAGCCAAAAAATAAATAAAATTATGTGTATATATATATATACACACACACACACACACACACAAAAGATTTTAAGTTTTCCTATAACAGCAACTTTCTTTTTAGCTTCTTTATTGACAAGGTCATTTTCAGAAATATATCAGTCTTAGTAAACCAAGTAAAATTGAGAAAGAGAACTAAAGATCTTTTGTTTCCTAGAAAAATTGTCAGTTCTTTGTTTCTGACTCTACTAAGACATTTGCGATTTTTTTCCACCTGGACTTCATATTTTTGAAGCTAATCAGTAACAGAGAAAGATAATTGTTCTCCTCTTTGGTTTAGCTTCTTAAGAAAATAAGCTGTATAGTATTTTGATGTAATTTTAGGGGTTATAGTTCTGAATCTTGATTTCTTTATTATTAACTTTTTAACTTATCTTCTTTCTCATCTAGTTCAATTTTATTTTTAAATCCTCAAAGGAATAACAGAATAAGATATTCCTTCCTTTTTCAAGTGTGCTTACCATTCTTTAAATAAAAAAAAAAAATCAAATAGAAGTCAATTGAGGGATTTGTTAGTTGTGTGATATGAATCAGATCTATTTCATCTTAATTGTCTGTAAATTGGTAATATTATCATTTCACTGCAAAAAAACAAGATGTAAAAACTTCAGATTTCATGGAATAAACCATTAACTATTGTTAATATCACATTTCTTTTTGAACTACAATGTTTAAAGAATTAAAAGTTTAGCATCCAACCAGTGACTATATACATGATATGATCTTCCTTTCTTTGATAAGCATCATTAGTTAATTTCATAAAAAAGTATTTTCATCTGGGGACCTGAAGTGTTTGATAAATCATCTTTACTGTTACCTTTTTGCAGATCTGAAGTACACATTCCTGCTGTTTCAGTACAATTTGGTGTTATCCTTGAAGCGTACTGCCGGGGAAGCGTAGGTCACATGAAAGTGCTTTCTAAGCAGGTATCGGCTTGCTTTAATCTTCATGTTCACTTTGCCACATGATATTTGATAAATTGTGTCATATGCTGTTTCTCCCATTACATTGTTTCATAAGAGATTTCCATAACTAAATTCAGTTAATACATTTTTAATAAAAAAATGTAAGCTTAGAAATGAAGTTTTGGCAAATTTAGCAGAATGTTATTGAATGCTATTTGAAAAATTAGGATTCCTCATAGTATTAGTACCATGACTTAAAGTTTAGTAGCAAATACCTATTTAGACATGCTTAACAATGACTGAGTGGCTTCACTTTCACTTTTCACTTTCATGCATTGGAGAAGGAAATGGCAACCCACTCCAGTGTTCTTTCCTGGAGAATCCCAGAGACGGGGGAGCCTGGTGGCTGCCGTCTATGGGGTTGCACAGAGTCGGACACAACTGAAGCGACGCAGCAGCAGCAGCAGCAGCAGCAATGGGTTTGATGGTAACAACTGTTGTGAAATCTTTAGACCCTGTTTTTTTCATACCACTGAGATACTCTTTCTAATAAGAATAGTATATATGATTCACATGTTCTGTCATTTGTTTTAGATTGAGATATTTTGACACCTGAGTTCGTAGGTGTTATAACTTCTAGAATTCAATATACTCAAGCTGCTTTTTCAAACAGTGTATACATACCTGAAACTGTGATATTTCAGGCATGAAATATCTCTCTCATATTCTGTCATTTTCTTCCTAGGTCTTCATTTTCTAATCATTGCAGATAATGAGGTATTAGTCATTTTTAATAGATCAGATATTAAATGCTTACTATATGCCAGGAACCATAATAAGTGTTTTAAGTATGCTATTTTACTCTCCTAATAACGTGCCACAGTAGTTACTGATACTGCCTGGATTTGACAAGGTGTGCCGGGGTCCAGCCCCGGTGGATCCAGGGATGCTCAAAGGTGGGACGGAGCAGGCGGATAGGAAAGGATAGGACAGGATAGGACAGGATAGCTCAGGACAGGATAGAACAGTAGGAAATTAATGAAAATAGGAGGCTGAATAACTTGGTTTACGGGGAAAGCCAATAAAACCTCAAGACAAGAGGTTTGCACCATCTACGCAGGCCACCGGCGTCCGCTTGAATCTCTAAAGGGGCCCCACCGTGGGTCCACTTTTCTCGCAGAACTTATAGCCAGGGCAAGTAAGTAGACGTGGTGAGCCTCCCGCTCCAGATGGGAATTCAGCCTGGAGGTAAAGCACAAGAGGACAGAAAAGTAAAGAGAGAGAGGTGTGGGAGCCAGATGTCCCTAAAGAACAAGTCTAGGAGAGCGAGTCATCGGAGAGACCGGCCTGCAGAACCGGTCTGAGAAATTCGGGTCCGAGGAATGAAAACCGCTCTGAGAAACTGTTCCCGAGAGACACTGGTCCGCAAACTGCTCTGAAAAACTGTTCTCGAGGAAGCTGACTCCAAACTTTATTTTTCCCATCCCCTTTTTATACCATGAAGATCAATGAGTTTCACAAATTTTTTGGCAATGACAGCAGCCCTGACTCTTATCGAGAGCAGGCTTAGTCTCTGCATACCTAATTGTATACACAAGTCTTAGGTAATTTACATGATCTTCCAGCCAAAAGGCCAATTCGACAATTTACAGCTCTTCTCTGATAAGTGTTAGTTTTTCCAAGGTCTGGCGCCATTCTCGGGAGGTGCCGAACAAGATTGAGTTTTCATAAATGCAAGGACACAGCAAACAGGAGTACAAATGATTTATAAAGGAAACAATTAACTCAAATGCCTAGTGTTGCTAACATTCAAAAAACTACTACATTCCTATCCCCAAATATAGTTTGTATATCAGAAACTTCCAGGTGCAGATAAGGAGGTCTGGCAACAGTCATTGAAGCAACAGTGAAATAAATCTATTAAGGTTTGGCTCTTAAGAGAAGTTAGTTTGTAACTTAAGACACTTTAAGGCTCTTCTGCCCCTCACAGCTGGGGGTTGCGAGCAATTCACAGGCTTGTAAAAGGTCAAAGGAATCCGCTTAGGCAGGTTAGAGCGTTATCAAAGGGGGTTGGGCTGCAACACTCCTTTCAAATGCAGGGAGCTAAGACAGTGAATTAACTCTATCCGAGAAACTGGCAGAAAACAGTGGAGAAACAGACAAATACAGAACAAATTTTTATTATTGGGGCACATGCTCAGGAAAAACCAGGGAGAAATCCGATGACTCAGATTGCTCTGCCATCTGAGTGTGCCTCGTGACTCTGTCACGGGTGGGATTCCTCACGCCGGCTTCCCGCAAAGGTGAAAAACAAAGTTCCAAGAGATTAAGTAAGTTGGCTAAAAGCTCACAGTTTTTAAGTAAAATAGTAAGTTTCAGACTTAGTTCTGTCCAACTATAAAACTAAATCTTTTTTTTTATTAATATACTGGGAGTTTTCACACTTTTAGCAACACTCCTCTTTTTTAAATCAAAATAAAATAGACAACAATTTCATTGTTTCATTATAAATGTATCTTTGAAGCTAAAGTAAAACATAAGCCAATAAACAGATGCTGTTTTACTGAACACAGAATTCCATCAAGGATTATTGTAGACAGTTGTCTCAGTATCCAGTTATTTGTGTATTTTTGTTTTGAAGATAGTCTTGACTCATACAGCTAAGTAGTTGCAAATAGCAATGATTTTTCAAGAGCTTTCTTCCAAATGAGATGCATAACCATGGCCCAGGCTTGATTGTTGGTGGCTTTTTGGTGCCCTAAAGGATGAAATGAGAGCATTTCTGCCATCAAGGAAAGCAACCCTGTATTAGCTTCTTCATGCTGAAATTCTTCATTGACAGATAGCAGTGACATGCTCTTGTTCTTTAGCAATAATTTTTCCTGAATTGAATGTTATCTAACCTACCACTAGAAGGTTTTTAAAAATTGACTTAATGTACACTTAGTCAGAGCCTGCTATATGTCAGTGTTTGTGTTAGGTATTGGTGATGTGAAGCCACGTTAGCTATGTTGCTGCCATCAAGGATTTTATATTCCATAGAATAGGTAGGAAACATCACTATGAACAAAGTTAATGCATGTGATGGAATTCCAGCTGAGCTATTTCAAATCATAAAAGATGATGCTGTGAAAGTGCTGCACTCAATATGCCAGCAAATTTGGAAATTTGGTCACAGCTTGTGAATTGGTATATAATTACACACATGGCCATTTCACCTTCAAAGTAGAATGAACAGCCAGGCACACTTTTCAAAGTTCTGCACACTGGGAGTATTTCCCTTAACTGCTGTCCTTTAGATATATTCCTGAAAGTGGCTGTCGTACCACAGTTGTATGCTGCATGCTGCCTATGTATTGTAATCCAGTCATCTGTAAGCCATGATTAAGTCTTCTCTTTCTGTATCTACTCATCATAAAGAACTCCCCATGAAGCCATGGTATAGGTTAGGAGAAAGAAGATAGTGTAACGGAGTGGGAAATCATGGATATGTGAGCTACTCCTTCATGTAACTTGAGCCTTTAGGGCCAAAGTGGGCACAGTCTTATATATAACCACTTTCGCTTGATCATGAAGTGCTGCTGTGCTCGCCCATCTTTATGTGTGCTGGGTTAGATAAAACTTGGTTCTTGACAGGCAGCTCAGGTTGTATGATTACATTCACTCTCTACTAAAATCTAGAAGCAAACTCGAAGAGCTGTTTCTCAAAAAGAGAGTAGCTATCAGCAGGGGATGGTAGATTTTTAGTTTCTCTGCCAAATCCTAAGGACTTGTGCTATGATACAGCTCTAGGAGCCTGCCAAAGGCAGTTCAAGCTCCATTAGGTCTGTTGGATCATGTGGCCACAATGTGTGTGGCAGTTTGGGCCTGCTGCAGAGCCTTCTTTTGTTCTGGACTTCATTCAAAACCAGTACATAGGCCAAGGTACAAGAGGAATATGTTGTCTCCAAAATCCAAAGAGGCTCACTAGGTTGTGCCTCATTTTGCTTGTAAAGAGGGTCCTGAGCACCAAATTATTTTTTGCCTTAGAAGGGACATCTTGACATGCTCCACACTCCTTGAGCTCTAGAAATTTCACTGAGTTTGAAGGCCTCAAATTTTTTGCTGGATTTATTTCCCACTTTCTGAAATACAAATTTAAGTCAAGAGAAGTTGCTGCATGTTACTCGCTGGGTTCAGTCAGCATAATGTTATCACTGTAATGGAACAGCATGGTATCTTATTGAGGGAAAGTCAATCAGGTTCCTTCAAATGAACTATGACATAGAGGTGGAGAATTAATAAACTCCTGAATTAGGACAAGGATTGCTGGCATTGCTAACCTAGGCAGATTGCTTATGGTGGTCCTTATTGACACGTATGGAAAATAAAGCATTTGTCTAATCAGTAGTTGCATACCAGATACCAGGAGATAAATTATTTACGCAGTGAAACTGCCTCTGGTATATATACCACCTGGTTAAGGCTATAACAATCCCCTGTAATTCTCTAAAGTCATCTATCTTTTGCATAGGCCAAGTAGGCAGGATGAATAAGGATGTGATGGGAATCTCCACCTTGCATCTTTCAAGTCCTTGATGATAATACTAATCTGTACAGTTATTCCAGAAATGTATTTACTATTTTCTTAGGTAGACATGGGCTTCCCTTGTAGCTCAGTCGGTAAAGAATCTGCCTGCAGTGCAGGAAACCCGGGTTCGATCCCTGGGTTGGGAAGATCCCCTGGAGAAGGAAATGGCAAGCCACTCTAGTATCCTTGTCTGGAAAATGTCATGGACAGAGGAGCCTGGTGGACTGTAGTCCATGGGTTTGCAAAGAGTTGGGCATGACTGAGCGACTAACACTAGGTAGAAACAGTTGTAATAACTTCCACCCAGCTTTTCTGACCATAGTAGCCCTCACTCCAGAAATCAGGGAACCAACATGGGAATTCTGCCAGCCTCTGAGTATTATCTGTTTCAGTTATACATTCTGGAACTACAGAAATAACCACAAGATGTATTTGGAACCAACTGTGCCCGTTGCAAGGAAGATCTATGCTAAAACTCTCTTGTTAACTTGACCTCCATAAGCCCCCACCCTGGTTTGATGAACGTCAGTGACATTTTGTGTCACTTTGCATTAGTGCCATTTTAGAGACAGTGTCCAAAAATCCCTGAAAAGCCTGATTATTTCCTTTCTCTCAGTGTGGAGTTACTGTGGCAAAAGGCCACAGTCTCTTTGGGGAAGCTAAGGTAAAGTCAGTTTCAGTCTGGTTGCTACTGTAGAGTTCACAGGCGTCATTTGATGTTGATGAAAGTATCAAGGGATTTATCAACTTCTCAGTTTTTCTGTGTATATGAGTACATGTTAGAAAACTGAGTCCTGAAGGTTTACCACTTAGGTGTTTATTAATGCTGATAAATTTAGACCATAAGCTGTATGTGATTGTAATTATTACAGTATGTAAGCTGTAAGTATTAGCAGGGTAGTTTCATCTCAGTTCACTTCAGTTGCTCAGTCGTGTCTGACTCTTGCAACCCCATGAACAACAGTATGCTAAGCCTCTCTGTCCATCACCAGCTCCCAGAGTTTACTCAAACTCATGTCCATTGAGTTGGTGATGCCATCCAACCATTTCATCCTCTGTTGTCCCCTTTTCCTCCTGCCTTCAATCTTTCCCAGCATCAGGGTCTTTTCAAATGAGTCAGCTCTTCACATAAGGTGGCCAAAGTATTGGAGTTTCATCTTCAACATTAGTCCTTCCAATGAACACTCAAGACTGATTTCCTTTAGGATGGACAGGTTGGATCTCCTTGCAGTCCAAGTTTCATCCAGCTGATGTAACCTGAAAGTAGTATATTAAACTCACATAAAACTGACATTTTATGTAGTATTAAATATACTCTCCAAGACTATTTTTTGATACTACACTTTGTTTTCCTTGTGGCAAAGACTCCTCTCCCTTTTTACCTTTTCTAAATTCTCTCACTTGAATGCCATTTTTTTCCCAACTCCTAACCTTCTGTTCAGGGTTTCCCTGCTGGCTCAGAGGTATAGAATACATGTGTCAGTATAGGAGATATGGGTTCAATCCCTGGGTGCAGAAGATCCCCTGGAGAAGGAAATGGCAACCCATTCCAGTATTGTTGCCTGGGATATCCCATGGAGAGAGGAGTCTGGCATACTACACTCCATGGGGTTACTAAAGAGTTGAACACTACTTAGCGACTAAACAACAGTAATTCCCTTTTCAAAATCCCTGCAGTAATTTTCATTGCATGAATAATAATTGAATTTTAAGACACCACCATCCCCCTGCACCTTGATAAAGTCCTTACTTCTTTGGACTCATTCATATGATCAAACTACATTGGGCATTTTCTTGTGTCTCTGGGAACCCCAATTTGCCTTTTATATGGCATATGTCAGATCATGTTATTCTTACTCTTTCTTGACTAATGAACAGTCAAGGGAAGATTGTACCCTTTACATGGCGATTCTTGTTATCACTGTAAACTTACTGTGTGACAAGGTGTTGAAACTCTTAAAAGTATTGGTTAATGGCCATGTGGGTATTCAGAACACTGTTCCAGGAAATGGATATCAACATAATTATGGATAGGCCCTGAACATTTGGAACTGTACAAATTTGGAAGAAATTCAAATTTGAAATACTACAAAAAGTTCTTATTTGCATAGTCCACTTTTCAGCTAGTTCCCTTCCCACAAATGTTTGTATAGCTCCTGAAATTGTTGAGAAATGGGCTCTCTGTGGTTTTGACAGATGGCTGACTTGGCGAGCTTCAGCTCTTCCAACTACATAGAACCTTTCCAGTTTCCTGTGAGCAAGCCCTCAGCCTTTCTGTAGAAACTGCATGCTGAATTCACATCCCTATAGAGTCTTAGTGGTTTCTTTGTATAGAAGCAAAATTCAGAAATGGAAACATGGTGTAAAATAAATCTGTTCATGGAAATGCAAACCATAGAGTTCATGTTTGTTGCATATATATTCTATATGCTTGTTATATGCAGTTTACATGTTGATGTATGATTTAATATTTATCAGTTATTTCCAGTTTTAATGACATAATAATAAAATGAAATATTCCTTTCTATGTTTTATGGCTGGCCAAGGCTAGGTCTTAAAGAATTTGACTAATATGACCTGGACAGTCCTTAAGTTAGTAAAAATAAGATTGACTTTTAAACACATGATTTTGATTCAGTTGGCCCTTGTTGATTCCCCTTGTACTACTTGGTAAGTTTTTTTTTTTTTGCCTAAGTTTTGATAGAGGCTTCTCTGGTACCTCAGCTGACACAAAATTCACCTGCAATGCAAGAGATTTGACCCAGGTCAATTCCTGGGTCAGGAAGATCCACTGGATAGGCTACCCACTCCAGTATTGTTGGGCTTCCCTTGTGGCTCAGCTAGTAAAGAACCAGCCTGCAATGCGAGAGACCTGGGTTCAGTCCCTGGGTTGTGAAGATCCCCTGGAGAAAGGAAAGGCTACCCACTCCAGTATTCTGGCCTGGAGAATTCCAGGACTGTGTAGTCCATCATGTCACAAAAAGAGTTGACTCGACTGAGCAACTTTCACTTTCAAGTTTTGATAGCTAGAGTTTACCTCATTATAAAAACCAGTAATTTAGACTTGAACAACAGCTGTTGTTGTCTGTATTCATATTTATTTTATTGAGCAGTCATTTACGTTATACCCTTAGTGGAAAGAGAATATACTGAGAAAATGTTAAACAAGAGTGTTAAACAAAATGTTGAACAAAGATAGTAATGTCAATCCCAGGGTTACTTGAAAATACAGATTTTCCTTTTGTACTATAGAGTTGCCCAGTTAGAGTATGGTTCAGATTTATTGCATTTCAAATTCTATTTGAACTCAGTTAGTTGCAGAGTTCTGAGTAAAGTTTCATACTTACCTTCTTACCTGCAATCTAGGTCTCTTTACTTTTCTCTAGTTTATAATATTTTATTTAAGAAAAGGATTTATGAACATTTGAAAAATGATACTTTAAGTAACAAGTGTTCACAATTAATTTATTTCCTTGTATGTAATATATTTGTCATAAAGCGAGTACTATTTTTACTTTAGCTGATTACCCTGCCTATATGTTGTGGTGAGGAGAGTTAATAGGGAATGGTTATTGATTAATAGTACCATGTGATATTATTTTTAACAGAAATGAATTTTGGTGGTGTGGAAACTTATTTTTCAGGTTGAAGCACTCAATAAACTAAAAACTTTAAATAGTTTAATCAAACTGAATGCAATGAAGCTAAATAGAGCCAAAGGGAAAGAAGCAATGCATACTTGTTTAAAACAGAATGCTTACCGTGAAGCCCTCTCTGACTTGCAGTCACCTCTGAACCCATGTGTTATCCTCTCAGAACTCTAGTAAGTGACCTTCTGTACTGTGCTTGGTAAACTTCCCTTTAAATAACATTGTAGGAGGGATTTCCGAGTGACTGCCTTAGGGGAGCAGTGAAGACAGCTGTTGGTAATTGAAATAAAATTAAAGAAGGAAAATCTTCAAGTTCTCCAAAGTTATTCTTATGTTAGTAGGATGTTTGCCTTCTAGCTAATTTGCCAGTGGGGTTAGTGGAAGTTAATTTCCTTTCAATTGTATGTAATTAAATTTGTTTTCTGTATTAACTGGTTTCTTAGTTGAAAGTCTTAGTAAGCAAAATGTTGGTAGCCATCATAGATTATTTACTAATTAAACTTTCCATCAAAGTGAAATTTTTGAATGAACTTAGAAAATGATTTCTTATTTTTACTTTTCTTGTAAAAGTAACAACGGGAAAGTAATTATTATGTTCAGTATATCAGGATTCAAAGTTGATCCCTCTTTAGGAAATCACGAATGAACTCACAATTCAGTGTTATATTCTGATTGTTATTGTCCATGTATGATATCAAAAGTTAAAGAAGAATAAGGAAAGAAAAGAAAGAGTTTTAAATATAGTGGTGAGAAGGGTGAGAAGGGCAAATCTGGATTTTCAGTTCAGCTCATTTGTAATCACTGCATGCTGACCAAGGCTAATGTCACAGTTGCTTTTCTGCCAAGAAGAAATGTTATAGTTTTGACTTCCGTAGACCTGAATGGAACAGGTGAGGGGTTTTCCCAAGCCTAGTATATCATAGCAACATTACAGTCTTGCCATATGTTTTAACTGAAGTGGGCTAATTTTTCCCTTTCTTTCTTTCAGTGTTGAGAAGTGTAAATACATGGATTCCAAAATGAAGCCTTTGTGGCTTGTGTACAACAACAAGGTGTTTGGTGAGGATTCAGTTGGAGTGATTTTTAAAAATGGTGATGGTATGTATTGAGTTCTTTATAGTGCCAAATAGGAATTTCCAAATAGGAAAAATACTAAGGATAGTATTTTTCATTTGTCATCTGTTTGCTTTCTCTGAAAGGTGGTGTGAAAATGTAGAACAAACAGATGGCAGCCAATAGGTAGCTATTAATGGTTATTAAGTTGAATTTGACCTATCATAAACTCCCTTTTTTTCTCCTTTGGGAAAGTGATTTGTATAGCTTACTTACATGCATTGTTCTAATAAACCTTCCTTTTTTCCTACAAAATACAATGCTGTGTATCCTTTGGTTAAAAGCTTATAAAGTATAAGAGAATATTTTTAATATGTTCATAACATTGTTTCAATGATAGCAATTTTGATATTGCTGCCATAGTTTTATATTTTAATTAAAACATTTTACCCATATTTTATAAAAGAAATGCCTCTGAAGTAGTCACACCAACCAGAAGGTAGTCATGATTGCTATCATTCATTAGTTTTGTGATTGCAAGCAAACCACATAAACTTCATTGAGCTTCAGGTTCTCCCTGTCCGTGAAAATTATATTATCTCTGTGTTGGGTCTGTTAAATGGAATTAAGTGAACCTAAGTGTATGTGCTTACAACTATTTTCAAAAGAAATTTAAAATTCTGGGAAAAAAATTAACTGAAGAGTTATTTTTCAGTGTTTATTTTCCAGCCAGTTAATTCTGGCTGAATTAGTTAGTCTTAAATTAACGTTATTAAGCATAAAGTATAAAGCACTATTATATAAGGGCTTTTACCACTTAGATTTACGGCAGGATATGTTGACACTCCAAATGCTGCGCTTGATGGATTTACTCTGGAAAGAAGCTGGTCTGGACCTTCGGTAAGATTTCTAGTGAATTTCTTTTTATCTCATGTTGTATTCCTTCCACGAAAGAGTTTTAAAAACTTCTTGTTGATTTCTTCCTGATATTATTATTGGTTGTTGTTCCTAATCATATCTATATAATACTTTATAGTTTACAACAATCTCTCAATACATTATCTTACTGAAACCTCATCAAGTGTAAAACTACACTTGTGACAGCAAGAGTCACATCCCAATCTGTGGTTTTGGAGGTGGTCTTAGGAAAGATGCACTGGTGGTCGGCGAGAGTGATAAGCCAGAGAAGGGCCTGTGCCTCTTCTTTTTCAGCCTAGTAACCCTGATTCTTTTAACCTTCCTGAAAGTGAAGTTTTTAGGTGGACTTTCAGGGTTTTTTGCTTGCCACCATTGTGAGGGGTAGACAGTGAGGAGAACAGGTTTATGGTGACAAAGAAAAAGGAAACATAATAATGTTTAAAGATTAATTATTATAAATCTTAATTGGAAACACTGTTGATATATTTAATTATATAAAAATATAAGATTCAAATGTCAGCAAACCAAATTCAAGACTCACCCCATTATTTGATTCATAATGAACAGGACAAGGGGATAAAAATTCTAAATATTAAAAAGAGTTCATAGAAATAAATATATAGGGAGAAGATATGAAAAGGCCATTCAAGTTATAAAGTAAATAAGCTAATAATTATGCAAATACCATTTGTTCTAAGGTAGAAGTTCAAATCGGAGAAGGCAATGGCACCCCACTCCAGTACTCTAGCCTGGAAAATCCCATGGAGGGAGGAGCCTGGTAGGCTGCAGTCCATGGGGTCGCTAGGAGTCGGACACAACTGAGCGACTTCACTTTCATTTTTCACTTTCATGCACTGGAGAAGGAAATGGCAACCCACTCCAGTGTTCTTGTCTAGAGAATCCCAGGGACGGGGGAGCCTGGTGGGCTGCTGTCTCTGGGGTCGCACAGAGTCAGACACGACTGAAGTGACTTAGCAGCAGCAGCAGCATCCAGTTGTTGCACCACCATTGTTGAAAAGATTGTTCTTTCTTCATTGAATTATCTTGGCGCTTGTGTGAAACATGAATTGGCTATAAATGTGAGGGAATTTTCCTAGAGTCTAAATTCTATTTCATTGACCTATATATCTTATTTCTATGCATCATCTTGATTAATTTGTAGTAAGTTTTGAAATTGAGAATTGTCTGCCTCTTTTCCCTTGTAGGAGTTCTGTGGTTTCAAGTCTTACATTTAGATCTTTAATCCATTTTTAGTTTGTTTTTGTATATGATGTTAGAAGATATTGTTTTCATTCTTTATTTGTAGCCATCCAGTTTTCCCAGTGACACTTATTGGCGGGACTGTCCTTTCTCAGTTATATAGTTTTGCTTCCCTTGTCGTAGACTTGTTGATGCATTGAATTAGTTTACTTTTGGACTCTCTGTTCTGTACCATTGATTTATGTGTCTGTTTTTTGCTGGTTACATGCTGTTTTGATTATTGTAGCACATTCTGAAATCTAGGTTTGTGATAAGATTTAGGATTATTCAGGTTCTTTGAAAAATGTCATGGTATTTGGTTCATTTAAATAATTTCTGTCTATTTAAATATAGTCTCTGGTGATTCATCACCTTTTTCCCCCTAACTTTTTTATTTTTGGCTGTGCTAAGTCTTAGTTGCTGCATGGAGGCTTTCTCCAGTTGTGGCGAGTGTGACCCACTCTCCAGTTGTGGTGCATGGGCCTCTCATAGTGGTTTCTCACTGTGAAGCATGGGCTCCAGGGTACACAGCCTTCAGTAGGGCCCTAAAGCCAAGGTACGTGGGCTGAGTTGGCCAGTGGCACATGGAATCTTCCCAGACCAGGGATTGAACCCGTGTCCTTTGCATTGGCAGGTGGATTCTTAAACACTGGACCACTAATAAAATCCTATTCGTCATTCTTATACTTCTCTTTTGTTCTTTAGACATGGCTCCTTTTATTTCTTTGAACATACTTAATATAGGGTTTTAATCTTGTGAACCTTGAAAATCAGGTTCTCTCCCTTGTTCAGGATTTTTTTGTTATTGCTGTTTATTTCATGACTTCTCAACTAACTTTGTAAAGTTTGTGTTCTTTGTCATGCATGGTCACTGATTTCTCTGCTGGTTAGTTTATTGGTCAGCTAATGATTAACCACAAATTTCCTTAAATGCCTGGAATTCTTAAGTCTTCCAGTCTTTACTGAGGTTTCTTTGTGCATGTTGGGACATAACTTGAGGAGTCAGCTAGGTAATTTAGAGCTGTGACCCGTAATTTGTGTAAGCCTCAGAGTTAGTAAGAAGTGAGTGCTAGGGCCTTCTCGATTCTTTTCTATCCCTTTGCACAACCCCAGAAATGCATACAACCATGCAGGCTCTAGATTCCTTTGGATGTGTTGTAGTCTTTCATATCCTTTATGAACATCTCATTCCACAGTTTTTCCTTTAAGTCTTTTGTTAAAGTTTTTCTTTATTGTTTACCCAACTATTATTTACCCTTAAGACAGCCTCAGTGTTAAACACCTTATTCCTGGTTATTTTTGAGAAACACCCTTAGCGAAAAGGCAGTTCACAGGAGGCAAGGTCTCAGTCAGGTCAAAGAAACACAGAATTGTTAGTGGGATCCTCTTGGAAGTTTCCAGAGAGTTAATAGAATGACAGTTATGTAGAACTGAGGCTTTGAAGGTGCTCCAACCCCTTTTTTGTCCCCTCTAGACGCTACCAGCATGCTGTAATCACAGTGATTGTGGGATATTTGTTGCCATGTCTACTGAAGAACTGGGAAGCAGATGGGATTAGAATAAGTAACAGTAAAACACAACTGAGATTCAGCCAAAAAATATTCCCCAGATCAGTGCAAACCATTTTTATATTTCCATATTACTGAAATAGTTGATTGTTGACATTTTTTTGCCAGTGGTGTTCTTATAGAAGAGGGGATTTTCAAAGGTCCTTAACTTCCTGGTTTTGCTTATATTACCTGGTTATAGAATTTGAAAATACAGATTCACAGCTAGAAGATGTTATTCCATAGTGTCCTGACCTCTGTTGTCATTTTCTAAAGTCTCTATCAATCTAAACAAGCTGTCTTTTTTTTTTTTTTCTTAATGCCCATTGCATGAAAAAAGTTTTCTTTGCCCTTGTTTCTATAGTTTTACTATAATTTGTCTGTTTGGATTTCTTTTGATTTATTTTTACTTGCCTGTTTTCTTTGTATCTTTTATAAAAAATTACATCTTTTAGTTTCTGCAGAATGCATCCACATTTTTCAGCATTGCAGTTTTCTTCATTTTCCCTTGAAAATTTAGTAGATGTATTTTGATTTTTCCTGGTTTTTCCTACATGTCTTCTTAATATCTTAGCTATTTCTCTCCTTTTTATCTTTTTTATAGTTTCTTTTATTCTGTCTTCCAGTTCATTAATTATCTGTTCAGTATTGTCTAATCTCTTGTGTATCAGTATAGTGTGTTTGCTTTGGTAATTGTTTATTTAGCTGTTGTATTGATTTGATTTTTGTATACCTCTTTTCCCGTTAATACTGCACTTTTCTCTTTTTATACTTTCTATTCCTTTTCATGTCTTTATCATCTTAGCATCTCTTTCATACTGTTCTCTCTTAGGGTATCACCTTTTCATTTACATGCTTAATCTTATTCATTTCCTTCTGTAGTTACTAATATTTAGTTTTGAATTCATTATTGGTGAATATTGTGTTTTCTCTGATGGTCCTTTGCCCCCTGGGGTGTGAAAGTTCCTTCCAAAATGAGTTTTGGTTTAGTTTGTGCTTTTGCCCAAGATCTTTATGCATGAGCAACCAGTTTTTATGTTAACTCTTTCCCTTCAGGCTCTCATATTTCAGATTATATTTGAGTCTCATAAGGATATGGGAAGGCTTGAGTTTTTTGCAGTTTCATGAATCTCTCCTTTTTTATTGCCCACCCCAGGCCCAGGTTAGATCTAAGGCAAACTCTTATCGTATATCCTGTTATAAACGAGCAGACGTTTTCTAGTTCTCTTCATACATTTGATAGCCTTTTTATTGCCCTTGCTTTGTGTAGGATTTCAAGTCCAGATCCTGCCTCTCCTGGGCTCAATGCCATGTCTCTTTTCTCATGCACATTAAAATGTCAGCCAAGTCAATAACTTCCTGAGCCACTACTATGAATAATCTATATATCTGGAATATAGAAGTCTCCTTTTCTTTCTTATTAATTGTAACTTTTAAAAGCTATTTACTTTATTATTTTCTATGTGTTTTAGTATCTACAGCAACTTTGTCCACAAGGTTGCTAGCAACAGTTACACTTGTGCTTGACTTTATCCCTGCAAGATTAGGAGTATTTCTTTATTTCTTTTTAAGTTTAATTTATTAAAAACTTAAAATATTTATTTATTGAACAAGGTGTTGTATTAGTTTCTCCACATGTATAATGTTATGTAATTTACAAGAAAATGAGAAAATTCCTTTTCGGCAAATGAGAAAATTAAAGTTTAAGGGATTTTAAACAGTTTGTCAAAAATTAAGAAATAGTAAGTGGTGGAGCTAGATCCAAATTGCAGTCTGTCAAACTCTAAATTTGATTTCAGTTGTTTTATTTTTTGGCAGTTAGAAAAAATTATGGCAACACTTACCTAGTAACTCTTTGTTTATAAAAGTATTCTGGTGGCCCAGGTATGTAATTGTCCATTGTTTTGTTTGTTTGTTTTTAAGAGTTCTCTGGTCTTTGAATTTTTCCATTGTAAACTTTTCCAATACTGTTGAGGTAGAGTGAACAATTTCTCATAGGTTTTGTTCCATAAATAGGATGTGTAAGTGTGATTGGAATACAGAAGTAAGATTATAGTACATCTATAAAGGAACTTTGAGTACTGTCATTTGAAAAGATTTTTGCTTTTCAATTAGCAGAAATTTCTAATACATATGTGTCAAAATAGAACGGGTAGTTTTGAATAGGTAGCAAACTTTTGGTCAATAACTTAGTCATAAGAAATATTATGTAGATAAGAGGGGAATGGGTGAATGTAAGAAATTATTCCTGAGGAACACAAACTCAGAGGGGTCTGACCTACCTTTTTTCTTTTTCCTTCTTTTTTTTGTGGCCGCATTTATGCTGTAGGTACAAAATGATTTAATTACCTACAGTACCTAAAATATTTACTATCTGGTTCAGTTCAGTAAAAGTTTATTAATTGTTCTTATAAAGTAAACCCCAATGAAACTGATTTTACTTGATTTGTCCATAAAAAATGGAAAACTTTTCAAGCTTTGGCTGGTAACTTGTCACTTGTTTCCTTGGCCGGCACATAAAGCTCCACAGTGGGCTACTATACTAAAGGAGAGCAGATTCTAGCCATCTGATGATTCTTTTTAATTACAAAAGACTGACCTACTAAAGACTATCCTTAGTTTAATCAGACTAATTGAAAGCCCAACTAAGTTCTTTTCTTGTAGTTTTTTGTTTTGGCCATTCTATTTAGCTGTAAAGCACAGTTAGCATCAAATGAAGTTCATTGTGACCTCAGGCAAAGGGAGGCAGCCACTTGTGGAGTGCTAGAAATAAACCTGGTATCTGTCTCAGGGGAAACAGTGTGTGTCTGACAAGAAAAAGGAACTTGTCTGTTCAGTGAGATCTTTGCTGACTTTTTGTACTGTGACCCCATGTTTTAAAAAATATGCAGGATTTTAATTCTTTCAAGTTCATTTTCAAACCAATAGCTGTTTTTTTCACCAAACTTTTTTTTTTACTGTTTCTATAAATATACATGCCCCAGTGTTGGTGTTGTGTTTGTTTTCCTTTTGGCCAGCTGTTCAGGTTAAACTGGTTCATGTAGCACACACTATTGTTTTTTAATAATTTTATTTATTAATTAATTTTGGCTCTGCTGGGTCTTCATGCTGTGCTAGCTTTTCTTCTCTTTTTTTCTTTCATCTTTTCTTCAGTTGCGATGAAAGGTGGCTACTCTCTAGTTGTGGTAGAATGGGCTTCTCATTCCAGTGGCTTCTTTTGTTGTGGACCATGGTCTCTAGGGTGCACGGACTTCAGTAGTGACAGCACATGGGCTCAGTAGTTTTGGCTCCCAGGCTCTAGAGCAAGGGCTCAATAGTTGTGGCCCATGGGCTTAGCTGCTCCATGGTATGTGGGATCATTCCCGATCAGGGATAGAACCCACGTTTCCTGCACTGGCAGGCAGATTCATTACCACTGAGCCTCTAGTGAAGTTACATTTAAGTTCAATGTCAAATCTTCGGATACCTTCTACATGTTACTATTTTGATCAGAATATTTTAGCTCCTGCATTGGGGGCAGGAGGAGAAGGGGATGACCGAGGATGAGATGGCTGGATGGCATCACAGACTTGATGGACGTGAGTCTGAGTGAACTCTGGGAAGTGGTGATGGACAGGGAGGCCTGGCGTGCTGTGATTCATGGGGTCGCAAAGAGTCAGACACGACTGAGCGACTGAACTGAACTGAACTGAGCATGAATTAAAGTACATATTTTTCATTTTTCTCTGATGTCTCAAAATACTCTTGATAGCTTCCCTGCAAATTAGGACTTTTGTAAGCATCAGTATTAGAACACGCTGACCACCGGTCATCAAATAGGAACTGAATTTTGGAGAGTTTTCTTCATTGTGACTTTATATCTGAGTTGTACTAATGGGGGTTTACTTCCCTTTAAGAGAGCTACACAGCAGTTCTAATGACACTGGTATCAGTACTTAGAAGGATGAAGGAAGAAGATCGAAGCAATGCAAGCCTTAGGTAAAAGAATTATATTTGCCTCCTTTTGAGGCAATGGGCTAACGTACCACCAAGACTTGGGTCAGTGTGTCAGAGTCAAGGCCAGAGAAAACTTTCTACATACCCATTCAGAGTAGGGTGATGGGGCTGCCATCCTTGCTGCTTTAGAATTTATCTCATTTTACAATTCTTGCTTTATGGAAAGATAACAAATTGCGCCTTGAGTCAGAGAGTCTGAGAAAGGAAGATAAACTTTACCAAGTGTTGTCATGGCCTTAATGAGAAGTTGAGTGCAAAGGGGGCCCCTGTAAGGTGGTCAGGGCTCCAAGAGTTTGTCCCCAGCTTGACTTCTGTCAAACTGTCTTTATGGCAAGGATGTTTTTTCCTACCCATTGTGAGCATTCTGTCCTCAAGACACTAAATGCTTTCATCAGTGTCTGCTTTTGAAGAGGAAGCTGTTGGACTGTGGCCCAATTTGGCTCCAAGTAGGGTAGGAAGAGATGTGGGAAAGTGAGCCAGAGTGCACTTCAGCGGCCATGATTACCTCCCGTGTGCCGGGCCGTGATAAGGACGGGGGCTGCTGAAGATAGCCGTGCCCCATAGCTGCCTTTCCTAGTGAAGAGTGAGCTTTAAAAGAGAGAGATCGATCAGTAATGCAGATGTAAAGGCAGGCTGTATGTATGTCATCAGGCTGTTGGCATGTAGTTTCACAGTTTTGCTCCCAACCATATTTTGTTAGAACTGGGACATAGCTTAAAGGGCCGTAAAATTGAATTGCTGGTTAGAAGGAAATTCAAAAACTTTTAAATGAAACTCTCTTTTATTTGATTATTACTCACACTAAACATTCATTTATTCCCCCAACACACACACACACATATTTTTTTTCTCTTTGGTAAAGTTCTTACATGACAGATAAAGCTCCACCTGGTCTTTCCAACACTGACCATTTCCTCTCCTCATCTGGGATTTATCCTCTACCTTGTACTTGCTTCTGTCCCTCGTGTCCTTCCTCCTCACAGAGCTCTTTCTTAGTCCTTGACATGTTCTAGTGGCACTTCTCATTCATCCAACAGTCACATGCACATTACACAGCTGTGGTTTATCTGACCAGTGAGAACAGGAACTTTTTTGGGGGGCTCACTTTTTTGTATCACTAGCAGCTAACACAATGATTGACATATAGCTGCACTTGTGTGTATTAAATCAGTGAATTCTATATACTTTGCATTTTCTGTAGATATCAGCATTATATTTGAAATTTATAAGGTATCTTATTCCATTTTGTATTTGTCCTAGTGATAATACAGTTTTTAGAAAACCAGAGCAAATGTTGACAACCAAAATGATAGGATAATACTAATATATAAAGAATTCACATAAATCTCTAAGGAAAATGTTTAAAACCGTAATAAATAGACCAAATATCTGATTAACTAATTCACAAAAGAAACTCTACTTGAAATGTCTAAAAGAGATCTGAGGAAATGTTTATTTTTATTAGGGATCATATAAATGCAAATTTAAGCAAAATGCTACATATCAATTTAGCTAAAATTATTTTGTACAGGAAGCAGCCTGAGACATCTCATATAGTCAGTGGCTTTGTAGACTATCGGGTTAAAAAGATAGTTTTAGAGCCAGTCAAATGGATGATGTTTTTGCAAATTAAGTTTACATTTTGCTTGTAAAATTGATAAGTAAGGAACTCATCTTACTTATAGGAATTTTGTTGTTAACTTTGTTTAATTCATTCAGAAATACTTATTGAGTGACTGCTTTGTACACATTCTCAGGTACTGGAAATACACAGTGAACAAATTAACCCAGTCTGATGAAATTTACATCCTAATGGTAGAGACAGACATAAACAAACACATAAACAAATGTACAGGATTTTGGAGTGTTGACGGCTATCGAGGAAAATAAAGCAGGGAAGAGACGGCAGGTAGTTTGTTGTCATGTAAGATGATTCAGGAAATCTTTACTGAGACGGTGCCATTTCAGAAAAGATTTCAAAGTGGTAAGGGAATAAGCCCTGTAGATTTCTTGGGGAAGAATGTTCCAGGTAGAGAAAATAACACAGATAAAGGAATGAAAGAGTGCTGTACCTGATATGTATGAGGAGTAGCAAGGGAGTCAGTGTAGTAAAATCAAGTGAACAAGGGAAAGATACTAAGAGAGGGGAAACAGGACTGGATTGAAGGTCTAGGGAGTTCCAACAAGCATTTGGCTTACACTCAGATGGGAAGCGATTGCCAAAAATTGCAGTCAGGGGAATGACATGAATGGCTGTTTGTTTTTTAAAATCTTTTGGTCACAAAGTGCAGCATGTGGGATCTTGGTTCCCGACCAGGGATCAAACCAACACCCCCTGCATTGGCAGCGTGGAGTCTTAACCACTGGAGTGCCAGAGAAGTCCTGTGGATGTATTTTAAATGGAGGCACAGTGGTAAAGAATTTCTTCTGCCAATGCAGGGAGATGCAAGAGACATGGGTTCAATCCCTGGGTCAGGAAGATCCCCTGTGGAAGGAAATAGCAACCCATTCCAGTATTCTTGCCTTGACAGAGGAGACTGGTGGGCTACAGTCCATGGGGTTGCAAAGAGCTGGACATGACTGAGCATACAGCACATATTGTTGTTGCATTTAGAACGAACTATGCTGTGGAAGCAGGGAGACTAGTTAGGAAATGTGAGTAACTGAATAGGGGTGGTGGTGACCTGAACTAGGGTGGTAGGTTAAGGAAGGGTGGAGACAAAGAACTTCTTAGACTGTATGCATTTTCAAGATAGGTAAATATTGGGAATGGAAGGAAGAGACTGATAAAATAGTGACAAGGGTATCAATAGTAATAAAACTTTTTTAAAAATTCAAAGAAAAAAATACTGTCAATCTCTGTTTATGGATGCATAGAGCTGTGACTCTCTATATCCCTTTTCTTCTTTTCAGGATGCTACCCTATGGCTGCTTAGCAACAGGAGACCGTTCTGGCCTCATTGAAGTTGTGAGCACCTCTGAAACAATTGCTGACATTCAGCTGAACAGTAGCAATGTTGCTGCAGCAGCAGCCTTCAACAAAGATGCCCTTCTGAACTGGCTTAAAGAATACAATTCTGGGTTCGTGTATTTTTGTTTGTCATTCTTCTGAACAAACTGTCAAACAAATAACTATTCTCAGATAGACTCATCAGTGTCCTAGAGGAAATATTAATATTATCTCTTGCTTTATTTCTGGTTAGATCAAAATGACAAACAGGCCTTCCTAGAGTCTAACAGAAGATTAGCATTGAATTCTACTTCATCTAGATCAAATTTCAGAGCCAAGCAGTTTAACAAACCTAGAGTTTAAGTATTTAACAAGTAACATGTAGCTTTTTTTAAGTGCATGAACTTCTATAATTATGGGAATGTATGAACCTAAGTGGACTTCCCTGGTGGCTCAGAGGTTAAAGCGTCTGCCTCCAATGCGGGAGACCCGGGTTCGATCCCTGGGTCGGGAAGATCTCCTGGAGAAGGAAATGGCAACCCACTCCAGTATTGCTTGGAGAATCTCATGGACTGAGGAGCCTGGTGGGCTGCAGTCCATGGGGTCACAAAGAGTCGGACACGACTGAGTGACTTTACTACTACTACTACTACTATGAACCTAAGTAAATTTTCAGTAGATTTTTACAGTAGAAGTAAATGAGTTTGTCAAGTGGTCTCTCCAATCTAAAAAATACAGTGCTAAGAAATGTGTTGTGCTGTGTGTGCTTATTCGTTCAGTCATGTCCAACTCTTTGTAACCCCAGAGAACTGCCAGGCTCCTCTGTTTTTGAGATTTTCCAGGCAAGAATACTGGAGTGAGTTGCCATTCTCTCCTCCAGGGGATCTTCCCAGCCCAGGGATCGAACCCAGGTGTCCCACATGCAGGCAGATGCTTTTACCACCCGAGCCACCAGGGAAGCCCAGGAATTGAGTTATTTCTGTTATTGTGTTGGACAAGCCCTAATACATAGGAAATTAAAGAATTTTTAATGAGAAGAAAACACTAAAAGTATCACTGGGTTAAGACTTTGAAGTCAGACTTAAATGATTATCATTGGCAAAATCCAAGAACTTGTATATGAGAATCAGTTTTCAGATTCTGATTTAGGGCCTCGTCCCTAAAGGGTCTATATTTGTTGTTTCTGATTTAAATCAGTGCCTTAAATGATTGGAACCTCAGTACTTAACTCTTAAATATGGATTTTAGTCTTTGTTCAAAACTACAAAAGTGTTCTAAAGCCCAGTATCACCCAACAAAGCTGATGGTCTCCTCTCATTACTATTCATATGAAACTACCCCCCATCCCCACTGAAACATGAGCCCCAGGACACAGCAGTTAAATAGTTGATTTTAGTTATCTGGTATCAGAGCCAGCCTGCTGACTCCTGTCTGCCCTGCTCCTCTGAAAGGAAAGAGAAATGTGGACTGGCTCCATCCCATACCTTTGGAGACTAAAATCTTTTCTGTTTTTCCCTCTGATTCAGGGATGACCTGGACCGAGCCATTGAGGAGTTTACCCTATCCTGTGCCGGCTACTGTGTAGCTTCTTATGTCCTTGGGATTGGTGACAGACATAGTGATAACATCATGGTCAAAAAAACTGGCCAGGTAAGCAGCTTGCCAGAGTCTGCCAAGGACTTCAGTGATGCTGTTCTATGCAGCACAGTCTCGTAATGGAACTCGGGTTCTTTATGATTCTCTGCGCCACGTCTTTGACTTTTCTTTTATTTCCCACCCCTTATTTCATATACCATCTGCTTCATATGTTGGTTTGTTTGCTTAAAGTTAGGTGATAAACATTTATTTAAATCCTTAACAATTATTGAGGTTATTTATAAGTGACCTATTCCTTCAATATAAGAAATTGTATTTGGGGGACACATGTACCTGCGAATAGAAGCGCAGGTATTATGTAGGGTGTAAAGAAAGAAAAGACTAAGAAAAGAAAAAGTTGAGAGAAATCCCACTTTATTTTTTCTTTTAGAAAGTCAAATATAATCATCTGTGGGAGTAAGCAGAAATGGAGTGTGAGTAATATCATTTTGGGGTAGCTTAGAAACTACACCAGGTTATTTATTATTAAAAAAACTCTTAGTTTTGAAATAAAAGATTTCTAAATCTTTAGAGTGACTTTTATTTGTAAATCTTTTATTTCAAGCAAAGACAGATAAAATAATTTGAGGTATTTTTCAGTTTAGCCATAATTCCCTAACACTAGACGAATTCCAGAATGAAAATCTCTGGGTCACTATGTGAACTCTGACTCTCAGAGGGACCCAGAGTTTTATACCTCCTTGGAGATCTGAGTAGTTCTGGTTTTGGCTTTGAGAGATGAACCTTGTGTCCATACTTAAAAGAATCCCCTCAGACTACTGGTTAATCAGATTGAAACACAAGTTTTTCTCCATTTTTTCTTCGCTCCCTTCTAATAAGATATTGAAGAATAAGAAATATGTAGGGTCACAAATCAAACCTTTACTGATTTACTTAGAAATCAGTAAATTTCAGAAAATTGAAATCATATCAAGCATCTTCTCCAACCACAATGCTATGAGACTAGATATCAATTACAAGAAGAAACTGGAAGAAACACAAAGACATGGAGATTAAACAACAGATTTTTAAATTAACACCAGGTTACTGAAGAAATCAAAAGGGAAGTAAAATTTCTGGAAACAAATGACAAGGAAACCACAACTCAAAGCAGCGAAAGCAGTTCTAAGAGGGAAGTTTAAAGCAATATGATCCTACCGCAAGAAACAAGGAAAACGTCGAAGAGAGAAACCTAACTTTACACCTAAAACAACTGGGTAAAGAAGAAGACAAAAACCCCAAAATTAGTAGAAGGAAAGAAATCATAAAGTTCTGAGCAGTAATAAATGAAATAGAAATGAAAAAAATAATAGTAAAGATAAATAAAACTAAAGCTGGTTCTTTGAGAAGATAAACAATATTGCCAAACCCTAAGCCAGACTGATCAATAAATAAAGAGAGAAGAATCAAATCAATAAAATTAGAAATGAAAAGGAGAGGTTACAACAGACCATGCAGAAATACAGGGATTATAAGAGACTATTATGAACAACCATATGGCAATAAAATACATAACCTGGAAGAAACGGACAGGTTCTTGAAAGTTCAATTTTCTGTGACTGAACCAGGAAGAAATAGAAATTATGAACAACCCAGTTACAAGCACTGAAATTGAAGCTGTGATCAAAAATCTCCCAAAACGTAAAAGCCCAGGACACAATGGCTTCATAGCAGAATTCAGTCGAACATTTAGAGAAGAGCTAATGCCTGTCCTTCTAAAACTCTTTCAAAAAATTGCAGAGGAAGGAACACTTCCAAACTCATTCTACGAGGCCACCATCACCCTGATACCAAAACCAGACAAAGACAAAAATAAAAGAAAACTACAGGCCAATATCACTGATGAACACAGATGGAAAAATCCTCAACAAAATTTTAGAAAACAGAATTCAGCAACACATCAGAAAGCTCATACACCGTGATCAAGTTCGGTTTACTCCAGGGATGTAAGGATTCTTCAACGTATGCAAATCAATCAATATGATACACCATGTTAACAAATTAAAAGATTAAAACCATATGATCATCTCAGTAGGTGCAGAAAAAGCTTTTGACAAAATTCAGCACCCATTTATGATTAAAACTCTTCAAAAAATGAGTGTAGAAGGAACCTACCTCAACATAGTAAAAGCCATATATGATAAGCCTACAGCAAACGTTATTCTTAGTGGTGAAAAACTGGAAGCATTCCCCCTATGATCAGGAACAAGACAAGGGTGTCCACTTTCACCACTGTTATTCAACATAGTTCTGGAAGTCCTAGCTACAGCAATCAGAGAAGAGAAAGAAAAGGAACCCAGATTGGAAAAGAAGATGTAAAGTTCTCACTTTTTATAGATGACATGATACTGTCATAGAACCCTAAAGATAGTATAAGAAAATTACTAGAGCTAATCAGTGAATTTAGCAAAATTGCAGGATATGAAATCAAAACACAGCAATCACTTGCATTTCTATATATTAACAATGAAAAATCTGAAAGAGAAATTAAGGATTCAATCCCATTCACCATTACAACAAAAAGAATTAAATATCTAGGAATAAACTTAGCTAAGGAGATGAAAGAACTGTATACAGAAATGACAATTAATTTCCAAAATATACAAACAGTTGAAACAACTCAATACCAGAAAAACAAAGAACCTCATCAAAAAGTGGAGAAAAGACCTAAACAGACATTTCTCCAAAGAAGACATACAGATGGCTAACAAATACATGAAAAGATGCTCAACATCGCTCATTATTAGAGAAATGCAAATCAAAACTACAATGATATATCTCCTAACACCAGTCAGAATGGCCCTCATCCAGAAGTCTACAAACAATAAATGCTGGAGAGGCTGTGGAGAAAAGGGAACACTCTTGCACTGTTGTTGGGAATGTAAATTGATACAGCTCCTATGGAAGTTGGTATGGAGATTCCTTAAAAGTACCAGGAATAAAACCACCATATGACCTAGCAATCCCACTCCTAGGCATATACACTGAGGAAACCAAAATTGAAAGAGACATATGTATGCCATTGTTCACTGCAGCACTATTTACAATAGCTAGAACATGGAAACAACCTAGATGTCCATCGACAGATGAATGGATAAAGTTGTGGTTTATATACACAATGGTACATTACTCAGCCATATAAAGGAACACATTTGAGTCAGTTCTAATGAGGTGGATGAACCTAGAACCTATTATGGAGGGTGAAGTGAGTCAGAAAGAGAAAGATAAATACCGTATTCTAACACATATATTCAGAATTTAGAAAAATGGTACTGAAGAATTTATTTACAGGGCAGTGGTGCAGAAACAGACACAGAGAATAGACTTCTGGACATGGGGAGGGGGGAAGAGATGTATGGAAAGAGTAACATGGAACTTACATTACCATATGTAAAATAGATAGCCAAGGGGAATTTGCTGCTTGGCTCAGGAAAGGGCTCTGTATAAACCTAGAGGGGTGAGATGGAGAGAGAGTTTCAATATGGAGGGGATATGTGTATACCTATGGCTGATTCATGTTGAGGATTAACAGAAAACAGCACAATTTTATAAAACAATTATCCTTCAATAAAAAATTAATTAATTAAAAATATCTAAATCCAAGATGTCAAAGATAATATGGAAAGAGGCCACAGTGGGTGAAAGACGTCAGCAGATTTGGGGATGAGCAAAAGCAAATTGGAGAAATAGCAGTGACTTAGCATAGCTGAGGAAATGGCTACTTGCAAGTGGGTGTGTCACCCTAAGGAATCAGAGGCAGTGGGTGCTGCTGAAGAGGGGGAGAGGAGAAGAAGCTAAAAACAGGATTGACTAGTGGTGTATATTTGGAGCAGTTAGGTACTCATGTCTCCTTCCTGACTCTAAGAAGGGCTAGACGATTCTCCAAAGAAACCAATTCTTCTGACTCAAGGGCACACAGGTTTTACAGAAGCTTAAGAGTAAGATGCCATATTAAAAATGGGGATGAAGTGATC
The DNA here is from genome assembly GCA_006408695.1 of Aepyceros melampus. Classification (NCBI taxonomy): domain Eukaryota; kingdom Metazoa; phylum Chordata; class Mammalia; order Artiodactyla; family Bovidae; genus Aepyceros; species Aepyceros melampus. Next base: position 643,017 of record SJXQ01011619.1, read on the forward strand.
ATGTTGTCATGATAAACAGTATGACTCCCAGCCACTTCTGCTTGCTTTGCTCCAGGAACATAGCAACCAGGTGTATATTCACACTGTCCCAAGGTGGTTCATCTCAAGAGAATCTGGTCTGTTCCCGTGAAGCTCACAGATCCTAACTGTTGAGGTCTCTCCCCAGTCATTCTGCAAGGAAGCCCACTGATCAAGAATCCTACCATATCCTTAGATTTTTCATTCATCTTTTAGTGACTCATTCTTAAACATGAATGGTCAGCCAAAGATTATTAGACATTTGTAGAAAGCCTCCACCATGAAACAGATGGAGATAGAGACCAAAAAGAAGCAAAATGGGGGGAAAAGAACTCTGGGAAAACAGAGTAACTGCAGTAAACAGGATGATTTAAAAAGTGAAAAAACAAAAGACACTGTATCTAGAAGTAATAAGATTCTATTTTTAAAAATCAGAAAGTGGAATTTTTAGAAGTTAAGAACAAATAGAATAATATAGATTAAAGATCAACCAAGATTTCTTGAACTCTTTTACTTGTAGGAAGCATAGTTCTTTAAATTCTTTATATGTTAACTCCTTCAATCATCATTATGACAGTTTTACAGATTAAGTAGTAGTATCCTCATTTACAGGTGAGAACATTGATAAAACAGAGAATGACTACCAGGATTTAAATCCTGGCAGTTTGGCCCCGATTCTGTTTTTGAGGCACCATGGTATATATTGCCCTTTAATGTCCCCGAAAGGAACAAAATGCCTAATATGTAGAATAAAGATTCAGAAATGACAGAGAGTCAGTCCAGGGAGTTTTACCATCTATCCTAAAGTTACAGAAGAAAGTAGCTCGAAAGAGGAAGGGACGGAACCTACCCAGAAAATAAAACAAAGATGGTTCCCAAAGCTGATGTTCATGAATATTCAGCCAAAAGGCCACAAAAGTTCCTTTATAGTGGATGAAAAGACCCTTACTAAGGCCATCCACCATGATACTGCAGTGCATCAGGCATAAAGTGAAGATCTTAAAACCTTCCCAGAGATACAGCAGGCCGCACACTAGGGTTCATGAGTCAGAAAGATTTGACTTCTCAATAGCAACATTGGAAACTATAGGACAGTGGAAATTAGCCTTCATAATTTTGAGTGAAAATGATTTCTAACCTAGAATTCTATATCAGACTTTCAGTATAAAAGTAGAAAAATGGTTCCGAAGCTGGATCACCTCTGCGCCTTTTTTTCAGGAGGATGTCAGAACAAAGGTCTAAACCAGTAATTCTCATCTGGGGGTGCTTTTGCCTCCGGGAAACATTTGTCAGTGCCTGAAGACGTTGCTGGTTGTCCTGACTGGAAATGGGGGTGTTCTTCAGGCATCTCTGGGTAGAGGCTAGAGATGCTGCTAGTTATCTTAGAGTGTATATGATAGAACCTCAACAACCAAGAATTACAGGGCCAGATGTCAGTGGTTCCAATATTGAGGGAGTCTGGTGTATACCAAAAGAGACAGTGATGTGGGACTTGGGAATCAGGGACTCCAAGTAGGAGGAGAGTGAAGGGTGAGCACAGGGTGGCGGTTCTGTGGCAGGCCGGGAGAACAGCCAAGCACAGACAGGAACTGACAGACTGCCTGGCCATGTGGACAGCTGTTTCAAAATGATTCTTAGAATTTTAAGATTTTGTGAGAAATTAATGACCAGATCGTAGAACACTAAGAAAACAACAACAAAAGTTTTGTCAAGGAAAAAGATGAGCAGAAAAGGAAATGTACGGCATCCCTGGTGGCTCAGTGGTAAAGAATCTGCCTGCCAGTGGAGGAGACACGGGCTTGACCTGATCCGGGAAGATCACACATGCTGTGAAGCAGTGAAGCCCATGAGCCACAACTGTTGAGCCCATACTCTAGAGTTCAGAAGCCGCAACTACTGAGCCCACATGCTGTAACCCCTGAAGCCGGCATGCCCCAGAGCCCGTTCTCCGCAGCAAGAGAATCCACTGCAGTGCGAGAGAAGCCCACCACTGCAACTGGAGAAAAGCCTGTGCATCAGAGACCCAGCACAGCCAAAAATACAAAAATAAAATTGTTAAAAAAAAAAAAAAGGAAATGTAATAATAGTATATACCATTACCACATGACTGAACTTTGAAATATATTTACATGGTTTGAACAATATAAACATTAGATAGATAATGGAGCACGGAGGAGCCTGGCGTGCAACAGTCCGTGGGGTCGAAAAGAGTCAGACACAACTTAGCAACGGAACAACAACGTTGGTTTAACCATGAATTATGATACAGTTGTGCTGCATTGTGAGGCATTACATCATCACAAGACAACTAAATCTTTACCTTTCACAGTAATCCAAAATTAGGAAGTAAAAAATAAACATATTAATACTATTTAGGAAAATGGAGGCAAATATCTGGGAAAACATGTGACAGTGTGAGAGGAAGTTTCCTCTAAGTAGCAGCACTTAGGTGGTGAGGGAACTGGTGGGGGCAAGTGTGTACTCTCTTTTGGTTTGGCTCTGTGTTTAAAGCTATTTGACTTTTTAAAATCAGACATGTTTATGATTTGCATATATTTTTCTTTTTAAAGATTCCTCTTTCCCACTGGGTATATGCAGTTTAATATCAGGGTTATTGTTAAATATAAAAGACCTATGAATATCAGAAGCACTTTTCCCAAATGATCCAAGAGTCTATGAAAAGTGAGAAGGGGTCTCATGACTTTGGATGTAGTACTTCAGGGTCTAAGACTGCTGAGACCTTGCCTTTTTATTCAGAACTCACCAGAAAAAAAAAGGGGGGGTGGAAATTAAATCCCATTTGTTTTCCAGCTCTTCCACATTGACTTTGGACATATTCTTGGAAATTTCAAGTCTAAATTTGGCATTAAAAGGGAGCGAGTGCCTTTTATTCTTACTTATGATTTCATTCATGTGATTCAACAAGGAAAAACAGGAAACACAGAAAAATTTGGCCGGTGAGTATTGTCCTTGTGTCAGAGTAAACACGTCTACTGTTTTCTCGTATGACCAGTTAGGCTAGCATTTCTTAGCTGAGAGATATTTAATTGGGGAGATAGTCTGCTAACAGGAGGTTTCGGGGAACTTGCCTGTGAGATCCATGTTCTGATTCAGAGAATGAAAAATAATGCTAGGAATTTGAGATAAATTACTGTCTTATTCCAATAGAATGCTGTCTTTTACCTGCATTGGAAAATTCTCTGAAACTGTTAAGACATTTTTTAGACATTTGAAATGCTGAAAGGGACTGGCATTTTGCTGTCATTCAGTGTGAAGTATGTAAGAGAGTCAGGGTTCACAGAAAGACTTTGTAATCTCGAATCTATTCTTTGCAGTTTGAAGTTTCCAAACACATTACTTACCGTCTCATCTTTGTTTCTTCATTTTCAATGGTGACAAAAATAATTAAGCTTCAGGGGCATTTTGATAATGAGAGATATGTTATATGATGTGACCAACTCATACAATAGCTTAACAAATGATTTCTAGTATTATTTCCAGATCTGTGTGGGCTTCTGCAGAATATATTTGGGGGACATTAAAGAAATTAAGTCTCTGGAGTCAGTCCACAAATCTAGAATCTAGAAATGTTGTTAGACGTCCTTATGGAGTATAATTGCCACTTTTTTACAATTAAATTTTTATGTCTCAGAATAAAAAAGTGTAGATTAAGTGTGACACTGTGTTTTATATATTTGTTTAGTTTTGTTTCTGGAAAAGATATATGTGGTTTTAAAGAGCTTGATTTATTTCATGTAAATTTTAGTCCTGAGACAATTTTTAAAGAGGTAACAGTTCTGGCTTGTATGGAAAGTTTCGCTGTATGTCTCATTTTCATTTATGAAAATGCTGTTTTTGTTCTGATATCATACTCCTGTGATTTGCTTGCATCAACCTAAGGTTCCGCCAGTGTTGTGAGGATGCGTATCTGATTTTACGCCGGCATGGGAATCTCTTCATCACACTCTTTGCACTGATGTTGACTGCAGGGCTTCCTGAGCTCACCTCAGTCAAGGATATACAGTATCTTAAGGTATAAACCTCTTTCCTTTGTAATTTGGGCCTTGTAAACAAAGAGCTCAGTTGTATCTACCTCTTTTATCCAGACGTTCAAAGGAAATGAAATAAATCATTTATCCTTGAGTGGTGGCAGCAAGAAGCTAAATAGTTGTCTTGCAGTAGTTGTAAATTCATTTCATCTACAAAAACCCTTTGGCAGAGGTCATATATCACCATACCTTGGTGTTCATTCTCTCTCCTGTAAATGGTATTTGAATAAGAACATGGAGTACACTGTATGGCCGAGCTGGCCTTCTACAGACTTTGAGCTTTGCACCTCACTACGGAACATATATAAAATCACATTTTTCTCTTTCATTGCCAGGACTCTCTTGCCTTAGGGAAGAGTGAAGAAGAAGCACTCAAGCAATTCAAGCAAAAATTTGATGAGGCACTCAGGGAAAGTTGGACTACTAAAGTCAATTGGATGGCCACACAGTTCGGAAAGACTACAGATCTTAACAATCAGCCTTTGCTCCTAATGTGTTCATTGGTTTCGTTTAGTTTTCATTTTGCACTTGCACTAAATTGAACATGACCCTGCCAGAGATGTTATAAAGGGAATGAAATCCTGGAACCCGAGAGTTAAATTAAGAATGGGGCACCTCACAGTAACCTAATCTGAATAATCCCTGACAACACCCTCTGCTTTTTGAGTGCTTCCAAGATTCATCATGAAAACTCAACATTATGGATAATCATTTCCTGCTGACTTTGCACGCCAAGGAATGCTACTAGAGATTATTTTTTGTCTTTTTTTTTTTTTTTTAAAGTATTTGGTACTTTTCTGGAAAGATGTAAATACTTCTTTTTCATATTGTGACCAAGTGTTATCACTCAGCCAACTTATCCATACCTGGGGACTAGTAGCTGTTCTTACTTTCCAGATGAGGCTTGAAAGAAAGCTTTCTTTCCTCCCTTTTTAAATTGTGTAAATTACAAATTATAATATAATTTGAAATTATGATTGTTTTTCAAGAGAAATCTTTTAAACCTGTGGAAACATTAATTCTTTTGTTGATATTTATCTACCGTGATAGCATCATCCCAGCCAGAATTGCTGAAAATCTGCTTGGTGAGGCAAATATAATTTATGCTGCATATATATTTATAAAATTTCTAGTGGGGGTTCTGTATAAAAAGATATTATTTTGATTTTCTTCAGCCTATGTTTTAAAGTTTTACAAAAGCAGAGCTTTTTCCTAAGTTACTTTTTAGTTAATATGTGATCCAGTTCTTCCAGCTGCTTCTATAATGAGGCACATATTAATACAGGTTTTACATGGTATCTATGGAAGAGTTCACTTCATAGAGCATAATACTTGAGCAAATGTATCCAAGACAGAAAGAAAATGAACAGGAAACTATTTATGGAATAAACTCCAGACCTAAAATTCAGTATTTTAGTAAAATGCCAGCTGTTCTTACTGTATTTATTAAAACTTGTAATAATGTATTTTTCAAGAATATTAGTTCAAATTGAAATGTTTCATGCCACGTGGAACTCTTTAATTTATTTGTTGAGGTACCATATATTTAGGGTGCTAGATTGCAGATAATGTTAATATGTGCAATAGGAACTACTGGTTTGAATGTGTAAATGGAGGCTCTTTCTGAATACTGGCAACATCCAGCAAAACTACTGCTTATTCTCCAAAGACTATTGGGAGCTCTCAGTCCTCAGTGACATGGAAAAGAGAACTGAATGTTTGCCCTGAGACTGAGTTTTCTATAGGAATTTTATTAAAAATTGTTTAATTTTCTTGTCTTCCTTAATGTTCTCAGTCAAATAAATGGGTGAGCTGGTTTTGGTTGCTCTTGGGATGTGTGGACCTCTTCTTTATGGGCAGCACAGGCCTTTGAACTTTGGTGTTGGGACCATCAGAAATGGTCAAGTCAGCAGACAAAGCAGCCTTAGGAGTAAGCTGAGGATCATGATCTCTTTGGTGACTTCTCTCCTTGTTTCCCAGCCCAACAGGCAGTGTGGGAGGCCTCTTGGACTTTAGGAGCCTGAGACATGAGGGTGTCCTCACCAAGTTCCCATGCCTTTGGGAAGGTTCCTGAGGTCTGGAAAAATGTCCTTTCGGTTAAACTTGGTACCCAAGGCCAGGCTAGTCACTCTATAGCTCTCTTCCATTAGGCAGATGCTCAGAGCAGTTTCTCAGAAATAACTCAGCTGATGGTGGCAGTGGACCTCTGAACTGTCTGACCATTCAGTTCAGTTCTCGATGAACAGGGACTGTTCTAGACTCGATGAGAGCGCCAGGAATAGGACTGAAGAAGGACAGGTTTGTTTGGGGAGTCTCTGTCCTATAGCAATCCACCGTTACATACACTAGAATATGGGTCAGGGGTTTAGAAAGTGGTGAGTATTGCCATGTAGAATTGGGTACCATTGTTTCCAAAGACATCTCAGCCCATGGGTTCCTTGGTAAACATATGCTTAATCAGTGAATGTCTTCATGAGTAAGAAAGGGAATGAACCTACCCAGACAGTGCTGGACCTGAGGCTGGCATGACTCTTGACTGTCCTGCCCGCTGCCATAGGCCCCCATAGATAGCAATGGTAGCACTCTGTAGCTGCTGAGCACTCTGAGCAGGTACTCCGTACACACTTGCTAACTTGAATGTCTGATTCTCAGGGGCTTCTCCTGCGTCAGAAAGATGAACGATAGCCAACGTCCATCGTGGGCTAGGGGTCTGGGTTGGAGGAACAGTCTCCTGCCTAGCAGCTGATTAGTCATTGCCTTGGCTCCCTGCCTTTGGTTCTTTCCCAAAACAAGGTCTTGGAAACCCTATACATTTCCATACTTGAGGACAGCGTCTGTGTCTACCCACGTCTGGGATGACAAAGGATGACTTTGTTAAATTTCCTGAATATTCTCCTCATGTCTATAGTCAGACCCTGAGCTACAGAGGCTAGTATTTGCAGTCCAGCTCTGCCTCTCTGACCTTGAAATAAGGTGTTTATTTTCTTTCTCAGGGTCTGAGCTTCCTGTTTGTAGTGTGGGATTGGTAATAACTGCTGTACTCAACTCTGTGAAACAGGCTAGTTTAAGACTGAATGGAAACATGTGCTGAGTCCCTACTCAGAGGCAATTTCATTTATTTCTCTGCTTCCTTCTCCTAAAGGCCACTGAAGGGAGGAATCTCATGGAAAGCTCCAGAGCTCTGTGCCCATCTCCAGTCTTCCAGTGTCTTCTCAGTTCTGCCTTGTCCAGCCTATAGCCCTGACTGTCAGTGCCAGATCTTAGCCTGAAATGCAGGGACCACTTGTCTGTAGAGGTGAAAGATTGGTCCACAAGGTGAAGAGCAGAGAGGTACTGTTCCATATGACCCTGACTGTTGGGGGCAAGCAGCTCTTAGGAGGGAGGGAGCAGGGGCTGCAGTTTCCTGGAGAAATGGGCCACTGAGCTGAGTTCTTTAGGGACAGATAGAAGCTAGGTGAAGGGGTAGTGGGAAGAGCATAGTAGGCAGGGAGGTACAGCATATATAAAGCTGATTCATGTGCATTAACCGGATCAACAATTGGTTATTTCTACCTGCCTCTTCCCCTTCCTGCACACCAGAATGCTGCATCTTTTTCCAGGTAGGATCATGTCATCACAGAGCCTCCTTCTCTTTCAGTATCTGTAGTGGTTTTATTCCTTTTTCCAATGAAGAAAAAACTGACATCACTTTCTGGGTTATTGCTACATGAAAATATATAACTAATGGATTTTTGGAACTCCTGATTCCCCTTCACTTTTAACAAAACCCAGGTACAAGTCTGGCCTTTCAGATCTTCTCCACCTGCTCTTCTACCGTTTTTATTGTGGAAAAGGCACATACTGTAAAGAACATAAAACAGTAATACATATAAATAATACTAGCATATAGAGCAAACATTCAGGTCACCACCACACCGATCAAGAAACAACATGGACAAAAATCTCAGAAAGCATTCAAGTTCCCCTTCCCGGTAAAGGCTCTGCCAAGGTAATCGCCATATCTTCTTTTATGGCAATCATCAGGATTCTTTCCATCAGCATTGTGTTTTTAAGATTAAGCCATTTAATTGCATGCATCTCCATCCTTTATCATCACTGTATAGTATTCCATGTTATGGATACCCTATAATTTATATACCTTGTCTACTCTTGGGCACATACAGGTTGTTTCCAGTTTGAGGCTATTACAAATGATGCTGCTGTGATTATTAGATTTCATCTATTTCACATGTGTATGTATTTATTAAGATGTATATACTTAAGGTTAAAATTGATGGGTCACAGAATTATATACATCTTTATTTTTATCAGTTCAGTTCAGTTTATTCGCTCAGTCGTGTCCAACTCTTTGCGACCGCATGAATTGCAGCACGCCAGGCCTCCCTGTCCATCACCAACTCCCGTAGTTCACTCAGACTCATGTCCATTGAGTCCGTGATGCCATCCAGCCATCTCATCCTCGGTCGTCCCCTTCTCCTCCTGCCCCCAATCCCTCCCAGCATCAGGGTCTTTTCCAATGAGTCAACTCTGCTGAGGTGGCCAAATTACTGGAGCTTCAGCTTTAGCATCATTCCTTCCAAAGAAATCCCAGATCTCCTTCAGAATGGACTGGTTGGATCTCCTTGCAGTCCACTTCTACTTTTTACGACTGAACCACTTGAGAAACACTGAGTTATATTGATTGATGTTCATATATTTAACCAAATACTTACATTTCCTGGAATGAGCCCAAATTGATTGTGATGTATAGTTTAAAATACATATATATTTCTGGATTTTATTTGCTAATAATTCATTTGAGATTTCTATATTTTCATCAGTTGGATTGGGCCACAAATTTTTTTTTAGTTCTCTTTCCACTTTTGTCATCAACTTTTTGGTGACCTTACAGTGGAAGTGAGAATTAGATTTAAGGGCTTAGATCTAATAGAGTGCCTGATGAACTATGGAATGAGATTCGTCACATTGTACAGGAGACAGGGATCATGACCATCCCCATGGAAAAGAAATGCAAAAAAGCAAAATAGCTGTCTGGGGAGGCCTTACAAATAGCTGTGAAAAGAAGAGAAGCGAAAAACAGGAGGAAAGGAAAGATATAAGCATCTGAATGCAGAGTTCCAAAGAATAGCAAGAAGAGATAAGAAAGCCTTTTTCAGCAATCAATGCAAAGAAATAGAGGAAAAGAACAGAATGGGAAAGACTTAGAGATCTTTTCAAGAAAATTAGAGATACCAAGGGAACATTTCATGCAAAGATGGGCTCGATAAAGGACAGAAATGGTCTGGACTAACAGAAGCAGAAGATATTAAGAAGAGGTGGCAAGAATACACAAAAGAACTATACAAAAAAGATCTTCACAACCCAGATAATCGTGATGGTGTGGTCACTCACCTAGAGCCAGACATCCTGAATGTGAAGTCAAGTGGGCCTTAGAAAGCATCACTATGAACAAAACTAGTGGAGGTGATGGAATTCCAGTTGAGCTATTTCAAATCCTGAAAGATGATGCTGTGAAAGTGCTGCACTCAATATGCCAGCAAATTTGGAAAACAGAGTGGCCACAGGACTGGAAAAGGTCAGTTTTCATTCCAATCTCAAAGAAGGATAACACCAAAGAATATTGAAACCACTACACAATTGTACTCATTTCACCTGCTAGTAGGGTTATGCTCAAAATCCTTCAAGCCAGGCTTTAGCAGTATGTGAACCGAGAACTTCCAGATGTACAAGTTGGGTTTCAAAGAGCTGGAGGAACCAGAGAGCAAGTTGCCACCATTTGTTGGATGATGGAAAACAAGAGAGTTCCATAAAAACATCTCCTTCTGCTTCTCTGACTACACCAAAGTCTTTGACTGTGTGGATCACAATAAACTGTGGAAAATTCTAAAATAAATGGGAATAAAAGACCACCTTATCTGTCTTCTTAGAAACATGTATGCAGGTCAAAGAGCAGCAGTTAGAGCTGGACATGGAACAACTGACTGGTTCCAAATTGGGAAAGAAGTATGACAAAGCTGTATATTGTCATCTTGCTTATTTAAGTTCTATGCAGAGTACATCATGCAAAATGCCAGGAAGGATGAATCATAAGCTAGAATCAAGATGTCTGCAAGAAATATCAACAACCTCAGATATGAAGATGATACCATTCTAATGACAGAAAGTGAAGAGGGAATCAAGAGAGTCTTGATGAGTTTGAAAGAAGAAAGCGAAAAAGCTGGCTTCAAACTCAACATTCAGAAAACTTAGATCATGGCATCTGGTTCCATCACTACATGGCAAATAGGAGAGAAAAAAGTGGAAGAAGTGACAGATTTTATTTTATTGGGCTCCAAAATCACTGCAGATGGTGATTGCAACTATGAAATTAAAAGGTGCTTTCTCCTTGGAAAGAAAGCTATGACAAACCTGCATGCTCAGTAACCTTCGCTGTGTCCTACTCTTTGCGACCCCATGGACTGTAGACCTCAAGGTTCCTCTGTCCATGGGATTCTCCAGGCAAAAACACTGGAGTAGGTTGCCATTTCCTGCTCCAATGACAAACCTGGACATCACATTAAAAAGCAGAGACATTACTTACTGACAAAGGTCAGTATAGTCAAAGCTATAGTTTTTCCAGTAGTCATGTATATATGTGAGAGTTGGATCATAAAGAAGATTGAGCACCAAAGAATTCACGCTTTCAAATTGTGGTGCTGGAGAAGACTCTTGAGAGTCCCTTGGACTGCAAGGAGATCAAACCAGTCAATCCTAAAGGAAATCAACCCTGAGTATTCACTTGAAGGATTGATGCTGAAGCTGAAGCTAGATTTCTTTGGAAGGAATGATGCTAAAGCTGAAGCTCCAGTACTTTGGCCACCTCATGCAAAGAGTTGACTCATTGGAAAAGACTGATTCTGGGAGGGATTGGGGGCAGGAGGAGAAGGGGACCACAGAGAATGAGATATCTCGATGACATCACAGACTCGATGGACGTGAGTCTGAGTGAACTCCGGGAGTTGGTGATGGACAGGGAGGCCTGAAGTGCTGCAATTCATGGAGTCACAAAGAGTTGGACATGACTGAGCGACTGAACTGAACTGAACTGAATGACCTGTCTGATGTTTCTTTGAGATATGGATTTAGTTTAATAGCTAGAAGAATATTTAGATTATAAAAATATGTTTTGAAGAGTTATGATTTTCTAGGTTTGTGTCCATTTCACCTACCATTTCAAACTTATTTTTATAAAATAATCTATATGTTAAGAGTTTATTAATGTTGCAGGATTGATAGTGATATCCTCTTTTCATTCTTGGTTTTGGTTAGTGCCTTCTCTGTTTTCTCAGTTACTTTAACTAGAAGTTTTTCAGTTGTGTTAGAAAAATCAGTTTTTGGCTTTTTTTAAATCCTCTGTTGTTTGTTCCTCATTTGTTTTCTACTCTCTTTTTATCTTTATTTCCTTCTTTGTAGTTTATTTAGGTTTGCTGCTGCTAAGTCACTTCAAGTCGTGTCCGACTCTGTGCGACCCCATAGACTATTTAGGTTTATTTTGCTATTATTCCTCTCCTACATCTTTGTAAGAAGTTTGCTTAGCTCATCAGTTTTAGCTTTTATGATAACAATCTTTATCGATGCGAAGACTTTTCATCACAATTCAATAGAAAATATTTCCAAAATTATCATTTTGGTGTCTTTGTGACCTGCAGGTTACTTTGAAGTATATTTATTTCCAAATACACATAGATTTTATTATTATCATTTTGTTACTATATGTAGATTGGATGGCATTCATACAAGAGTTTAAATTTTTTCGAGATTGTGGAACTTACTTTTTATGATACAATATTGTCATTATGACATGTCAAGTTTCATAAATGTTCAGTATACACATGAAAAAAATCCATATTTAAGTTATTAGATCACCTGTTTTACATAAGTTAATTAGAACTATTCTGCTATTAAGTTTATAAGTTTTTTTATAGCTTCCCTGGTGGCTTAGACGGTAAAGCGTCTGCCTGCAATGTGGGAGACCTGGGTTCGATTCCTGGGTTGGATAGATCCTCTGGAGAAGGAAATGGCAATCCACTCCAGCACTCTTACCTGGAAAATCCCATGGACGGAGGAGGCTACAGTACATGGGGTCGCAAATAGTTGGACACGACTGAGTGACTTCATAGTATTAAGTTTATGGTTTAGATTTATTTATGTTTACTGAATTTTTGCCTAGCATTTATAAAAGTGGTAAGTTAAAATATCCTACTAATAATTTTGAATTTGCCTATAGTGGTTATGTCAATTTTTATTTTATCGTTTGAAACAATATTATTAAGTGATCCAAATTTAGAGATGATTTATTGTTGTTGTTCAGTCGCTTGGTCATATGTTACTGTTTGTTACCCTGTGGACTGCAGTATGCCAGGCTTCCCTGTCCTTCACCATCTTCTGGAACTTGCTCAAGCTCATGTCTGTCAGTGATGCCATCAGCCATCTGATCCTCTGTTGCCCCGTTCTTCTACCTTCTATTTTTCCAAGCATCAGGGTCTTTTCCAGTGAGTCAACTCTTCACATCAGATGGCCAAAGTTTTGGAGCATCAACTTCAACATCAGTCCTGCCAATGAATATTCAGGACTGATTTCCTTTAGGATGGACTGGTAGGATCTCCTTGAGATCCAAGGGGATGTAAGTTGTAGGTATCACTTTGAATCATTAGTGTATAAAACCTAAGTGAGATATCAGGCTAGCTAAATATTTTAAGTAGGATTTATCCCAGGAAAGAGAGATGGTTCTGGTTAGAAAGAAACATCAGTTAACGTGATCACGTTAATGAATGAAAGGGAAAAAAATAACTTGCGTAGCTCAATAGATATGAGAAAGTATATAGACTTATCCAGGTCTAATGTTTACTGGTACTTGTATCATCTTTCCAGACAACTCAAGAACCTAGAACTCTTTAAATCTGTTTAAGTTTCTACCAACCTGTATGCTGTTGTTACTGAATTTTAATCATATATCAGTCTTAAATCCCACAAGAAAGTAGTATTTTATACAGCCATTGTTAATTAAATATGCAGTTAAACCTTGAACAACATGGAGGCTGTGGGGGCCAATGTCCCACACAATCAGAAATCTGAATGTAACTTTAGTCACCCCTCCCTGTATGCAGTTTTATATCCACAGAGTCAGTTAACTGTGGATCATTTAGGATACTTTAGTCCGAGGGCAGAATGTCTCAACTGGTAAAGAATCTGCCTGCAGTGCAAGAGACCTGGGTTCAGTCTGTGGGTCAGGAAGATCCCCTGGAGAAGGGAATGGCAACCCACTCCAGTATTCTTGCCTGGAGAATTCCATGGACAGAGGAGCCTGGCAGGCTATAGTCCATGGGCTCGCCAACAATTGGACATGATTGAGTGACTTAACACTTTCACTTTTCCTATATATGGTTCTGTATCCACAGATTCAGTCAACTGTGGATCATTAGTATACTTTAGTATGTATTAATTGGGGAAAAGAAAGTTTGTTGTAAGTGGACCTGTATAAGTCCAACCCATTTTGTTCAAGGGTCAACTGTGTATTTTTACTATTATCTTTGGTTTTTATCTTTTTCCCCCCTGCATTTTCAAGTTTTCATCTGGGATGATTTTTCTCTTAGACCAAAAAATACCCTTTCATAATTCTTACAGTTTTTCTACCCTTTATTTTATTTTATTTTATTTTTTGCCGCACTGGGTCTTCATTGCTTTGCATGGGCTTTCTCTAGTTACGGTGAGTAGGCACTACTCTTCCTTGCAGTGTGAGGGCTTCTCATTGTGGTGCTTCTCTTTTTTGAGGAGCACAGGCTCTAGGCACTTGGGCTTCAGTAGTTGCAGCAAGTGGGTTCAGAAGTTGTGACTAGCAGGCTTTAGGGTATGGGCTCAGCAGCTGTGGCACACGGGCCTTGTTGCTCTGTGACATGTGGAATCTTCCTGGACCAGGGATCAAACCCGTGTGCCCTGCACTGGCAGGAGAATTCTTATTCACTGCACTACCAGGGAAATCCCAAGTTGTTCTCCACTTGATTGATTTGTTCAGCTTTTATTTGCCTGATTAGTAAATGGTACTTTTGCTGGATATAGAAATTTAGCTTGGTAGTTACTTATTTCAGCACTTTGGAGGAATTTGTCCAGTGTTCTCTTTATTTCTATCATTTCTGTTAAGAAATTAACTATTTTAATATGCATTTTTTCACTAGACACTTTAAAATTTTTTTATGTTTTTCTTTGGTTTTTGGCAATTTTCCTATAATATACCAAGCGCTGGTTTTCTTCCTACTGCAGATCTTCCTCAGTCTATTGTTTGCTACCTTTTTCATTTGGAAAATTCTCCTTCAAATCTTTTTCATAATTCTCTGTCTTTTTAGAACTCTGTTTACATGTATTTGACCTTTAACTGTATAGTCTATATTTTAATTACTCTTCTCTATAGTCTCTTTGTATTTTTCTCCTAGATATTTTCTTCTCACTTATTTCCCAATTTATTATTTTTCTGATTTTGAGTTATTAATTTCATAATTATACTTTTCAGTTCTGCAGTTTCTATATGGTTCTTTTCAAATTTACCTCTGCCGTTTAGTTTTTTTTTTGTTCTCTGTGAAATTTTCAGAGTTGTCTTTTTATTACCTTGAACATTTTAAACATAATCATTTTGAGCTTTATATCTAATGAATTCTTAATCTACAAATCATATGGGTCTCTTTCTATTTTGGTTATTTCTGTTGATGCCCATTCATATATTTTGACCAGTTTTTCAGTTGTTAGCAAGAGATTTATCACCATTACCTTTTCCACTTTTATTCCACCTCTACTAATTATTTGTCCATTTTCATATGGCTTCTGCCTCATTTCATTGAGGCTTATTTTATTAATTTTGTCACCAAAGTGTGAGGGGGTACACTTTCTTCCACATTTCAGTCATTGGTCTTTCAAATAGCTTTTCCTGTTTTCATTTTTAAAATAATACTAATCATAAATTAATTTCAGCATTAAAAATATATTTATTTGCTATTTGGATTTCCTTTTCTGTAAATAGGCTATTAATATCCTTTATATCCATTTTACAGTTAGCCCAACTTTTCTTATCAGTTTTTAAGAGCTTTTTACATATGTCTTGACTCTTGTCGTCTCCATTACAAGTTTCTTTCCCTAGTCTATTGTTTGTATGTTGGCTTTGCTTATGGTATCCTTTACTTTACAACATTTAGATTTCTAGATAATCAAAGTTTGTCTGTTGCTTGATAGCTTTAGAATTTCCTTCCTCATTGAAGATCTCCCTTGCCTAAATGCTATAGCCCTTCAGAATTTAATCTTCCTTTTTCATTTCTCTACAACCTGCCTAGTTGATGTTACTCATTTCCATTGCATTAAATCTCTTCTATATGCTAACAATGCTCATTATATATCTCCATTCCAGATCTCTCCTTTGAGCTGGCTACAGTAATACAAATCTCACTGCCCTTCATCTTTGAAGGGTGTGCAAGATCCTAGGGGATACAGCAGTACATGATCCCTGCCTTCAGAGCTTGTGAGAGAATAGAAATAGTATGTGAAGTGGAAAGCATGACTGGGAGACTTGTTTTTTTTTTTTTTTTTAATTGATTTTTATTTTTTAGTTTGTTTTGCTTTACAATACTGTATTCGTTTTGCTATACATTGACATGAATCAGCCACGAGTGTACATGAACTCCCAATCCCGACCCCCACCTCCGCCCTCCCGCCCCACACCTTCTCTCTGGATTATCCCTGTGCATCAGTCCCAAGCATCCTGCATCCTGCATCAAACCTAGACTGGCGATTCGTTTCACTTATGATATCATACATGTTCACTGCCACTCTGCCAACTCATCCCACCCTCTCCCTATCCCACAGAGTCCAAAAGGCCGTTCTATACATCTGTGTCTCTTTTGCTGTCTTGCGTACAGGTTTATCATTACCATCATTCTAAATTCCATATATATGTGTAAGTATACTGTATTGGTGTTTTTCTTTCTGGCTTACTTCACTCTGTATAATCGGCTCCAGTGTCATCCACCTCATTAGAACTGGGAGACTTGTTGATTGCACATTTTGTACTGCTATCAGGGAAAGACTACAGTCATAGGATTACGTATCAACAGAAAAATAGGCAAAAGAAAGGTAATTCTTGAGAAAGGACACCTGAATGGTCAATAAACATGTAAGACACCCAATTATTGATCAGAGAAAATTAAAATGACATACCATTTTTAAAAAAGATTGGCATAATTCTGAGATCCTGATTGTATCAAATTTTGAAGATCTGAGATTCTGAGGGTTTTTTTGTTTTTCTTTTTTCATTTTTTCTTTTCCTTTTTAATTGGAGTATAGTTGCTTTACATTCCTGGGTCAATTTCTGCTGTACAGCCAGCCAAGTGAATCAGCCATGCATATACCCCCACTGTTTTTGGATTTCTTTCCCATTTAGGTTACCATAGGACATTGAGTAGAGTTCCATTCACTATACAGTAGGGTCTCATTAGTTATCTGCTTTATAAATAGTACTGTATATATGTCAGTCCCAATCTCCCAGTTCCTGAGATTCTTATTTCTGGCAAGCTCCTAGGTGATGTCATTGCCGCTGGTCCAGGGACACAGTTTAAATAGCTAAGCCCAAGAGAAACTCAAGCATATCCTCAAGGGACATACACAGAGACACAAAGATAGTTTGTTAGAGCTCTGATGGTATAGTGATCATTTGAAAACTACTGAGGCAAGTGGATGGCAAATTCATATGGCTGAATGCAACGGTTAAACTGAAGTTACATGTACCACCCCACATCTGTCTTAAAATCAATACTGAATGGGAAAAAAGCAAGTTGCAGGAAGAACTATAGAATCTAAATTTTAAGTAATACTGAATATTTCTAGGGCTGTACACCTATACAGATAAAGAATACAGACTTGCATGGGAATAATAATCATCAAGTTCATGATAGTGATGACCTGGGCAAGGGAGAAGTACAAGTATAACAAGGGTGTGTGGCTCTTCAGTTGTATTTTAATGCTTTAATTACTAAACTAGATGATACATGCACCTGCAAAATAACCCAAGGGTTTGTCATATTTCTGTTTTTTGTACATCTAAACTATCTCATTAAACAAAACAAAACAAACAACTTTATTTGTTGGGATGGAGAAATTGAGGCTCAACAACTTAAAAATAGAAGATATAAACTATCTCATAAATAATTTGTATTCTGATTCCGTTCAGTCGCTCAGTCGTGTCCGACTCTGCGACCCCATGAATCGAAGCACGCCAGGCCTCCCTGTCCATCACCAACTCCCGGAGTTCACTCAGACTCACGTTCATTGAGTCCGTGATGCCATCCAGCCATCTCATCCTCAGTCGTCCCCTTCTCCTCCTGCCCCCAATCCCTCCCAGCATCAGGGTCTTTTCCAATGAGTCAGCTCTTCCCATGAGGCGGCCAAAGTACTGGAGCTTCAGTTTTAGCATCATTCCTTCCAAAGAAATCCCAGGGTTGATCTCCTTCAGAATGGACTGGTTGGGTCTCCTTGCAGTCCAAGAGACTCTCCAGAGTCTTCTCCAACACCACAGTTCAAAAGCATCAGTTCTTCGGTGCTCAGCCTTCTTCACAGTCCAACTCTCACATCCATACATGACCACAGGAAAAACCATAGCCTTGACTAGACGGACCTTAGTCGGCAAAGTAATATCTCTGCTTTTGAATATACTATCTAGGTTGGTCATAACTTTTCTTCCAAGGAGTAAGCGTCTTTTAATTTCATGGCTGCAGTCACCATCTGCAGTGATTTTGGAGCCCAAAAAAATAAAGTCTGACACTATTTCTACTGTTTCCCCATCTATTTCCCATGAAGTGATGGGACCAGATGCCATGATCTTCGTTTTCTGAATGTTGAGCTTTAAGCCAATTTTTTCACTCTCCTCTTTCACTTTCAACAAGAGGCTTTTTAGCTCCTCTTCACTCTCTGCCATAAGGGTGGTGTCATCTGCATATCTGAGGTTATTGATATTTCTCCCGGCAATCTTGATTTCAGCTTGTGTTTCTTCCAATCCAGCATTTCTCATGATGTACTCTGCACAGAAGTTAAATAAGCAGGGTGACAATATACAGCCTTGACGTACTCCTTTTCCTATTTGGAACCAGTCTGTTGTTCCATGTCCAGTTCTAACTGTTGCTTCCTGACCTGCATACAGATTTCTCAAGAGGCAGGTCAGGTGGTCTGGTATTCCCATCTCTTTCAGAATTTTCCACAGTTTACTGTGATCCACACAGTCAAAGGCTTTGGCATAGTCAATAAAGCAGAAATAGATGTTTTTCTGGAACTCTCTTGCTTTTTCCATGATCCAGCGGATGTTGGCAATTTGATCTCTGGTTCCTCTGCCTTTTCTAAAACCAGCTTGAACATCAGGGAGTTCACGGTTCACGTATTGCTGAAGTCTGGCTTGGAGAATTTTGAGCATTACTTTACTAGCATGTGAGATGAGTGCAATTGTGCGGTAGTTTGAGCATTCTTTGGCATTGCCTTTCTTTGGAATTGGAATGAAAACTGACCTTTTCCAGTCCTGTGGCCACTGCTGAGTTTTCCAGATTTGCTGGCATATTGAGTGCAGCACTTTCACAGCATCATCTTTCAGGATTTGAAACAGCTCAACTGGAATTCCATCACCTCCACTAGTTTTGTTCGTAGTGATGCTTTCTAAGGCCCACTTGACTTCACATTCCAAGATGTCTGGCTCTAGATTAGTCATCACATCATCATGATTATCTGGGTCCTGAAGATCTTTTTTGTACAATTCTTCCATGTATTCTTGCCACCTCTTCTTAATATCTTCTGCTTCTGTTAGGTCCAGACCATTTCTGTCCTTTATTGAGCCCATCTTTGCATGAAATGTTCCCTTGGTATCTACATGTTGAAATTAAATTTTGTATACCAGTTAAATAAAATATAGTATTAAAACAAAAGGAGAACTTAACCTTTTATGCTGAAGTTCAAACACAGGCTGTACCCCTTCCTCATTAACATGCTGCTTTAAATTTACAAAACTAACCGAAAAACACGAGTTCACCAAGTCAAAGGCAAACTACCTTCACAAGGTTTGATCTTCAAAAGACTCAATCAGAGTTTAAAACAAAGTGACTAAAAATAACTGGTTTACTTATGGACATGGCACAAAACATTTTTTGTACCAGATAAAATACGGCCATTAAAGGACTCCCTTTATTCGAGGGAACTGAAAACCACCACACAGGGACACTTGAAAGCAAATGCAAAATGAGCTTAATAAGCCTCAGAACAGAATCGTCCCTCTGAGTTCATCTCCTGGTCTTTCCGTGGCAGTGAAGGAAAGCGTGGGGTGGCCTGCGAAAAGCAGGAGGATGGTTCTTGTAAAGCTGGTGTGCTCATCTGCCAGTCATAAGGCTTCAAATGAAACAAATGTCAGAGTAGGAAACGCGTGATGCCAGGCAGGCCACCTTCCCTCACTGTTCTCTTCACAGCTTCTCTGCCTTGTGTTAGAGCATAAATGGTTGTACCTCTGTTCCGCCACACATCTCTTAGAAATAAGTGAGTGGCAGGAAGAGAGTAGTAAAGCTAATGGGGTTTAGCATTCGAAAAACATGGGCTTAAACCCTGACTGTCTAGTACAAAACAGCTCACTAAACTTGAGAAAATGTCTCTAGGCCAGTGCTGTTCAGTTGAACTTGGTGTGATGATTGAAATGTTGTTTGTCCAGCATGGTAGCTGGTAGCTTTGTGTAACTGCTGAGGACCTGAAATGTGGTCAGTGTGATAGATGAATTGAGTTTTTGATTGTATTTCAATTATTTAGTAGTTGAATAATTGAATAGTTACTAATGGCTACTCTAGTGCACAGAACAAGTCTAGAAAATGGAGTATTCTCCCTCTCATGGAGGATCCCCATGTGATAATAGACATGAAATACTCTAGTAAAAGGCTCTACTATTAAACTGTCCTGCCTTGAAAGTACTTCAGAGATGAGTAGACTGTGTGAGTCTGCCTGGGTGGGCCTGCTTCTTTCACAAAATGCTAATACTGTTGCTACCTCCACACAGGCTTTCAACTCTGACTTTAAACACTGCCTGACGATGCAACTGATGCTGTCTGCTGTAAAGAAGCTTTGCTTCTTCCTTTTTTTGTTTTGGCCTCGTTGTGATGAAACAAAAACAATTACATTTTCAGAAACCTAAAAGACCCTGAAGCTGGGAAAGATTGAGGGCAGAAGAAGGGGATGACAGAGGATGAGATGATGGACATGGATTTGGGTGGACTCTGGGAGCTGGTGATGGACAGGGAGGCTTGGCGTGCTGCAGTTTATGGGGTCACAAAGACTCAGACACGACTGAGCAACTGAACTGAAACATTTCCTTAAGTTTCTGGAAATTTCTCATTTTCTCCATTTAAGTTAATATCATTGAACAACAACTGCTTTAAACTAGACAATCTATCTGCACAGGTTAAAAATATACAAAGAGGATTTCCCTGGTGGTCCAATGGTTAAGAATCTACTTGCCAAGGCAGGGGACATGGACTTGATCCCTGGTCCAGGAAGAGCAACAAAGTCTGGAGCAACAAAGCCTGAGCAGCGCAACTACTGAGACTGATCTCGAAGGGAGAGCAGTGAATGGTCCTGAGGAGAGATCTATTTCCCTTCCCAGGAATTAAACCCGAGTAGCCTGAAAGACGGGGGAGCCTGGTGGGTGGCCGTCTATGGGGTCGCACAGAGTTGGACATGACTAAAGCAACTTAGCAGCAGCAGTAGCAGCAGCAGCCTGAAAGAAGACCAAGAGTCTACCCATTAGACCACCAGGGACTCGAGG
Source organism: Aepyceros melampus (assembly GCA_006408695.1). Lineage (NCBI taxonomy): Eukaryota > Metazoa > Chordata > Mammalia > Artiodactyla > Bovidae > Aepyceros > Aepyceros melampus. The sequence goes on from SJXQ01011619.1 coordinate 663,936, forward strand.
CTAGAAGCAAAGTGACCCTGGTTTTTTACCCTATTTGAAAGCAAGAATGTTTCAAGGAGGCAAAAACTGTAAAAACAGGTACAAAGTTTATTATTAGAGGCACAGCACAATGTATGGGAGAGCACACAGGAAACCAGTTTCTTTATCCAACTCAGAAGCAGGGCAGAGATACACACCCAAGAGAAAGGATATGGGCAGCCTCTCTAACGGGGAGTACAGTGCATCAGGCACTAGTCAGAGACACACCCAGAGGGGAGTGTGGGCATCCTGAATGAGGAGGGGTGCAGTGCATCAGACACTAGGCAGAGACACACCCAGAGGGGAATGTGGGCATCCTGAGTGAGGAGGAGCAGCGCAGTACTGAGGTCATTCACTTATTAGGACAGTCCTTCTGGGTCTTTGCTTGCTGCTACTGCTGCTAAGTCACTTCAGTTGTGTCCGACTCTGTGCGACCCCATAGACGGCAGCCCACCAGGCTCCCCTGTCCCTGGGATTCTCCAGGCAAGAACACTGGAGTGGGTTGCCATTTGCTTCTCCAATGCACGAAAGTGAAAAGTGAAAGTGAAGTCGCTCAGTCGTGTGCGACTCTTAGCGACCCCATGGACTGCTGCCCACCAGACTCCTCCATCCATGGGATTTTCCAGGCAAAAGTGCTGGAGTGGGGTGCCATTGCCTTTTTTCACAACTGAGTGGCCCATAGATCCTTCCCCAAGATGTATGCAGAACTTTTTGCTAAGATGGATCCCACTGTAGAAGCCTATGGCTGCATATCTACACTGATTATGGAGCGGAGTCTCCTCACTTTTCGACTCCCAAGAAGACTTCCTGTGCATGTAGCGACATGTGTTCAAGGAAGACTTCCTGTCGCTACATGCACAGGAAGTCTTCCTTGAACTCAGGAGTGGGCACCTTATCTCTTTGCTTTAGCAGAACTCAGCTTCTACCACTAGCTTTGTCCTTGGAGTATCTTGGTGAGAACAAAGGCTCAGTTTTACTCCGCTTGACAAACACCACGTGTCTGGCCCAGAGACCCCACTGTCTCCTGCCTCAAACCCTTGCTCTAGAGTCTTTGCTCCACGAGAGAAGCCACTGCAATGAGAAGCCTGTGCACCGCAATGAGGAGTGGCCCCTCCTCATCACAACTAGAGAAAGCCCACACACAGCAATGAAGACACAGTGCGGCCAAAAAATATAAACAACAAAAAAAGTTTAAAGTGAATGCATTGGTCAGAAATACATTTTAAAAAATATATACAAAGACATCCATTTCAAGAAAGACAAATCAAGCAGCACCGATGTTACTTTATAGTGTTTATTATAGTAAAAGTTGCTCCTATGAAACATTAGTGATTTTTTGGTCGATATCTTATTTTCCATTTGACTCTAAAACATTTTACATTATTTACAAAATAAATTGCAATTTTCATGATACATATTTTTTTTCCTGATGCTTAAAACACTAGTTTCAAGTAACTAAAAAACAGGGTGACTAGATGTACTGAAAAGTACATGGTGAACATATTTAATTACCACAGTAATTTAAAAGTCCTTATCTTTACTTCTTAAGATTAAAATTCTTAACATGAAGTCATTCAACAATCTCCGGGATTTCTCTGTTATCCACAATGAGACTATGAATAATCCCTTCTTTCCGCTTGCCGCTACTGACAGCCTTTATGTAACAGTCATGATTCCCAATATTGAAGTGAGTTTCAGTCCCATCATCTACAAACTCACCCTAGGCAAACAAAAGAAGGAGGAATTAGTGTTCCAGAAACATTTTTCTTTGTCCAGAGCATTAACATCATCGAGAAAGGGAGGCATGATGAAATACATGTTAGCTCAATGGTAAGCTTTGCAAAATTAAATTAGAAGCTTATTTTTAGGTGTTTTAAGGTTTCAGTCACAAATTGAAACTTTTATTTGTACCACTATAGTATTTAAGAATCTTGTTTCAGAGGAAAAAAAGTATATCTCATGGCTATGTGTCTATAACATATACTATGCAGATAATATAGACTATTTTCAAAAGTAAAAATGATAGGAAATTTGTGATTCCTTCTATACAAAGAATGGTTTACATGCATTGCTATATGGCATCCTCACAATAACCTGATTGGAGTATAATTATTATCCACATTTTTACATGAGGAAACAGGCACATAGTCGTTAAATAACTTGGTGAAGACCCCAGTCAGTAAGGGATGGAGTGTTCTTCACCACTCTGAAAATCAGATTCCTCAGGCTATAACGTGACTTACAATAAATTCATAATGTAAATAACATAAAACCTAACACTACTGTAAGAAGAAGGGGCAGGAATACACAGAAGAACTATACAAAAAAGATCTTCATGACCCAGAAAACGACGATGATGTGATCAATCACCTAGAGCCAGACATCCTGGAACGCAAAGTCAAGTGGGCCTTACGAAGAATCACAACAAAGGTAGTGGAGGTGATGGAGTTCCAGTGGAGCTATTTCAAATCCTACAAGATGATGCTGTGAAAATGATGCACTCAATATGCCAGCAAATTTGGAAAACTCAGCAGTGGCCACAGCACTGGAAAAGGTCAGTTTTCATTCCAATCTCAAAGAAAGGTAATTACCACAGGATGTTCAAACTACCACACAAATTTCTCTCATCTTGCACGCTAGCAAAGTAATGCTCGAAATTTTCCAAGTCAGGCTTCAACAGTATGTGAACCATGAACTTCCAGATGTTCAAGCTGGTTTTAGAAAAGGCCGAGGAACCAGAGATCAAATTGCCAACATCCACTGGATCATTGAAAAAGCAAGAGAGTTTCAGAAAAATATCTGCTTTACTGACTACGCCAAAGCCTTTGACTGTGTGGATCACAATAAACTGTGGAAAATTCTGAAAGAGATGGAATACCAGACCACCTGACCTGCCTCCTGAGAAATCTGTATGGAGGTCAAGAAGCAACAGTTAGAACTGGACATGGCACAACAGACTGGTTCCAAATCGGGAAAGGAGTCCATCAAGGCTGTATATTGTCACTCTGCTTATTTAACACATATGCAGGGTACGTCATGTGAAACACTGGGCTAGATAAAGCACAAGCTGGAATCAAGATTGCTGGGAGAAATATCAATAACCTCAGATATGCAGATGACACCTCACTTATGACAGAAAGTGAAGAACTAAAGAGCCTCTTGATGAAAGTAAAAGAAGAGTATGAAAAAGTTGGCTTAAAGCTCCACATTCAGAAAAGTAAGATCATGGCATCCGGTTCCATCACTTCATGGGAAATAGATGAGGGAACAATGGAAACAGTGACAGACTTTATTTTCTTGGGTTCCAAAATAACCACTGCAGATGGTGACTGAAGCCATGAAATTAAAAGACACTTGCTCCTTGGAAGAAAAGCTATGACCAACCTAGACAACATATTAAGAACTCGAAAACATTACTTTGCCAACAAAGGTCCGTCTAGTCAAAGCTATCGTTTTTCCAGTAGTCATGTATGGATTGAGAGTTGGACTAGAAACAAAGCTGAATGCTGAAGAATTGATGCTTTTGAACTGTGGTGTTGGAGAAGACTCTTGAGAGTCCCTTAGATTGGAAGGAGACCAAAGCAGTCAATCCTCAAGGAAATCAGTCCTGAATATTCAGTGGAAGGACTGGTGCTGAAGCTGAAACTCCAATACTTTGGCCACCTGATGCAAAGAACTGAGTCATTGGAAAAGACCTCGATGTTGAGAAAGATTGAAGGGAGGAGAAGGGGATGACAGAGGATGAGATGGTTGGATGGCATCACTGACTAGATGGACATGAGTTTGAGTAAGCTCTGGGAGTTGGTGATGGACATGGAAGCCTGGCGTGCTGCAGTCCATGAGGTCACAAAAAGTTGGACGTAACAGAGCAACTGAACTGAACTGAGTCTAGATTGCTATATATGGTGTAACAGCCCCTGGCCACAGTTGGCAATCGAGCACGGAATGTGGTGTGTCTGAAATGAGGTACTCTATTAACACTGGATTTGGAAGACTTAGCATGAAACAAAGAATGGTTAAAAAAACACTCATTGGAAACTTTACATATTTATTACATTTTAAATAATATTTTCGATACAGTGACTTAAATTTTTATTAAGATGAACTTCACCGTAAGACTTTCAAAATGTGCTTACTAGAAAAGTTATATATGAAGCTCATATCTGTGGCTCATACTATATTTCTGTTGAACAGCACTGATTTAGAGTAAAAAGATAGGGGCCAAGTAGCACAGAAAAGCAAGGAAGAGCATGAGGCTTAGAGGATAAAAATGAATTATGCCAAGAAGCAAAAGCAGCCCTATCAGACGTACAACTTGGCTATGAGCTTCCTGGCAGCCAGAGCAGACAGAGCAAGGCCCCGTCGCTAGCATTATCTAACCAAAGAAAGCACAGGAGGCATCAGAGAGAGGGAAGCTTCTTCTTTTTCTCTGGGAAGAATCTGGCCAACACGGATGTGTACTGACCACCACAAGGACTGGGGGTTGGGTGCTGATCCTGGCATCCAATGTATTCTTTTAGCCCTTTTAACATTGAGCTTTGAAAAAAGCCTTTAGGGCATACTTTTGTCAAAATCAATTTAGAGAGGAGAGCAAGGGTTGAGCGATAATAATCCTTGTAAATTGCTTCTTAGCAATTCGACAGATACATAATCTGGTCATGATGCATTGAGATGAAAAGGAAATGGAGGAAAAAAAGCTGCAGCTCACAGGCAGCGAGAGCAGGTGTGCATAGTGCTGGGGAAGGCTGCCCGACATGGAGCTGCCAAAACTACCTTGCCGACTAGGCTGCAGTTACGAGGAGGAGACAACTGAGAGAGAAGTATTGTCCAAACACTTGTGGCTTCTTGTCAGTTAGGAACAAAGACACTGTCGATGGATATCATTTCAACTTCTTGCTTGTTTACAACCACAGTCTGAAACAATGCTACTTCAGCACGGGAGAATTCCTGAGGGTTGGAGGGAATGTGACCCCAAACTGCTGACTCTCCATCTAGAAATTTTCATGGTAGGACAGAAAGAACAGAAAGGACCACCAGGTATGGCATCGGGCACACAGCAGGTACCCAATCCATGTTAATGGTAACTGAATCTGGTCCAAAACAGGCCCTAAAATATTGAAGAGCTCACTAAGCCTCTCTGCATAAAAGTCTCAATGGGTAGATGGAACCAGAGGGTGGCTCAAACGCTGACATTCAATTTTGAGTGAACCCTGGTTGCATTTCCCTTCAAGAATTAATATCAGGATTAAGAAACAGAAACGCATTAATCTTTGTAACTTTTGATTTCTGGCTTGTGCACTTCCTTAGAAGCAGTTGCAAGGCCCAGCAGATTCTAGCTTGTCTACTGAATAAATTCATTCCAGGCCTTCCCTCCAAGGACATCTCCTCACCCTCCCAGACCTACAACAGATAAAGAAGGTAATAGCAGCAACCACAATGGGTAGCTAGCTACAGTATGCCCGGCAAAGAGAGCGTCTCGTGCTTTTCATCATCTCTAGCTCTGGTGTCACAACTGAAGTCAGCATGAAAGGGGACATCCAGGATGGTACACCCTACTTGCCAGCTGATCCCATAACACGTGGATATTTCCCCCCAGTGATTCCAGCTCCTAGGCCCACACTCCCTGTGTCCAGGACCGTCTCCTCTGCTTCACTTCCTCCTTGTGCTGTGCACACTGCTATTATTTCCTACCTAGTTGAAATTCACTTCTATACTCATCCCACCACAGCCATAACAGTGCAAGGCAGCAAAGGTCCCACACACTAGGGTTTTCTCGGCTACAATGAGCGGGGCAGCCTCTCAGCACTGCTAGTCTACAAATTCCACTTGTCTTCTGGGGTTTGTGGCAGTGCCCTTTCCTGTTTGCCTTTGTCTCATCTGACATGTGTGCTTTGTTTCTTTTTCACCACCTTTGCTTTTAGAAAGTACCATCTGTTTGAGTGTTTGTTTTAAGCTTTCCTATTCAGAGTGTGACCGTGGGCATCACCTGAGGACATGTTAGAACATGCATTTTAACAAGATCTGAGATGATTCTGTTTATGCAAATTTGAGAAACAGTAGTATAAAGCACCACTTAAACCAGGATAAACACAGGAGGAGGCAACCTTTGGGGAGGAATTTTTAAAAAGTGGGATAGATCTTTTTAGAAGAGAGGATGGTCCAGGAGAGGACAAGCAGGGTCTGAGGCTGGTGCCAATCACAAGACGAATTGTTTCCAAACTCTCACTACCCCAGGCTTCAGATTCTGGAGTCAGGATTACTTCATCTCTTTTTTGTTTATAACCAAAAGGACCTTCATTAATTATAAAAATCTGCATAGTTAGGAAACACAGCAACGTTTCACTGGTCACTCATGCCCATGGTGACAGTAATCAAACGATCAACTTACCGCTGTCTCCATTTTTTTACCATTGCACCATACATCCAGAGTGTCTTTCTCTGTAAAGGTAACCGATTACAACAAATTATTACCTGCCATTTAAAGATAAAGTTAACTCTTTATTATTTTAAGAAAAGTTTGATACACTGGATTTTGAAAACTCCATTAACTTTTCATGGCTTTGAAATTTTTCAAATTTGAAGAAATTGTGCTTTCTTGTTCACAGACAAAATCAAAATGAAACCTTCTTTTAAGACAAAATCACACTGATGAAGATTTGTTACAGAGACTCTATAAAGGAGGATACAGACAAATGAATGTAACAAGAGACCTTTCCATATGAGACTGTCCTTTTTTTAAATATCATCTGAAGTGTCTTAATTAAATTTCTAAGGTCTGGTATTGAATCAAAGAAGGGTTTACACACTCCCAGGATTACATATGTTTCCATTTAGGATATCAATATATTTTAGCAAATTAAAGAGTGCTTTGGGCTTTTTAAAAACCTGCATATTTCAAATAATATAATATTTGACCTTATCCCTTTAATTTTTCATTTATAGTTTTTGGATTGTAGCCATATTGCTTTCCTTTTTCAGGTTCCTTTCCTTTATAGATTATTACAAAATACTTAATAGAGTTCCTTGATCTATATAATAGGTTCTTGTTGGTTATGTATTTTATATATGCAGTGTGTGTCTGTTAATCCCAAACTCCTAATTTATCCTTCCCCATATTTTCTTTAACATTAAGAGAGACTAGTTGATTCTCCTTACCTCTCACAGTGACCCACCTGGACGAAGGCACAAAGAGACCACAAAACAGGCTGCATAGCGTTCATATAGACAGCAATTTAGCCTCAAATTTTATACTGCTGCTGCTGCTAAGACACTTTAGTTGTGTCCAACTCTGTACAACCCCATAGACGGCAGCCGTCCAGGCTCCACCATCCCTGGGATTCTCCAGGCAAGAATACTGGAGTGGGTTGCCATTTCCTTCTCCAATGCTGCTGCTGCTACTGCTAAGTCGCTTCGGTCGTGTTCAACTCTGTGCGACCCCACAGACGGCAGCCCACCAGGCTCCCCCGTCCCTGGGATTCTCCAGGCAAGAACACTGGAGTGGGTTGCCATTTCCTTCTCCAATGCATGAAAGTGAAAAGTGAAAGTGAAGTCGTTCAGTCATGTCCGACTCTTAGCGACCCCATGGACTGCAGCCTACCAGGCTCCTCTGTCAATGGGATTTTCCAGGCAAGAGTACTGGAGTGGGGTGCCACTGCCTTCTCCGTAAATTTCATACTGAAGAGTACAATAATCTCTATTCATTTTGTTATGATTTCACTTTGGGGAAAAGTTATAGAATCATCATAAAAAATATAGTATTTGATGGGCTGTGCTGAGTACAGTGCTGACACAGTAGAGCAAAATGTTGCCATGATACACTTGGGCATTAGCTAAGAGGCCACAGTTCACTCCAGGGAAAGTGAAAGTGAAAGTCACTCAGTCATGTCCAACTCTTTGTGACCCCATGGACTATACCATGGAATTCTCCAGGCCAGAATACTGGAGTGACTAGCCTTTCCCTTCTCCAGGGGATCTTCCCAACCAGGGATTGAATCCAGGTCTCCTGCATTGCAGGCAGATTCTTTACCAGCTGAGCCACAAGGGAAGCCCAAGAATGCTGGAGTGGGTAGCCTATCCCTTCTCCAGCAGATCTTCCTGACCCAGGAATCAAACCAGGGTCTCCTGCATTGCAGGTGGATTCTTTACCAACTGAGCTATATGTGTGCCATGTGCACAGACAGACATACGTGCATTTTGGGGAGGATTCCCAGAACCACTTGTGAATGTCAGGGTCCCCAGGAGTGTCAGGAGAGAAGACTACAGTCATCAAGCAGCCAGGAACTAGACTAACAAAGACTAGAGAGAAGCAGGACCTGTGTGTTTATAAGGGGTCTGGGGGTCAAAGGCTGCCTGGGGGTCAAGGATGAGGTGCCATCTGACAACCCATCTACTCCAGGAACAGAGTCTTTTCTCCTTGCACCTCAAGATAGAGGCCTCACCTGGAGAGTGGAGAAAGGAATTTGAGCTGGGCTGGAGGCACGGAGCAGAAGGCAGAGGGCCCAGGGGATATGGAAGTGGCCACCCAGTGGCAGCCTGGCACAGCATATAACAGCTGCATGTTCTGACAACGTAGATACAGTACAGTTGGAAAATGACATGCAAAAAGTTGTTTTAAATTGTGCGCAAGCGTACTTGCCAAGTCGCTTCAGTCGTAACTGACTCTTAGTGACGCTGTGGACTGTAGCTTGCCAGGTTCTTCTGTCCATGGGCTTCTCCAGGCAAGAATACTGGAGTGGGATGCCATGCCCTCCTCCAGGGGATCTTACCAATCTAGGGATCAAACCTGTGTCTCCTGTGGCTCTGCACTGCAGGCAGATTCTTTACCACTGAGCCACCAAGGAAGACAAATTTGGGGCAGTTTTAATGGTGGTAGAGTATTTCTGTTGTTAACTGAGATTAATGTACATAATTATGGCACAAAGGAAATAAGTAATTATATTCTATTTGCATCATCTTCTGTGTCCCTGAGAAGAAGGATTCTCAGTGTGGAAGAATGAACATAAAATATTAGAGGAGATTAAATAAAAAAAACTGGTATCCTGGAAGTTGAATTACAAGCATCAGTATGAACTCATGAGCTATTTTATTTTTTTATAAACTCTTTCCCTCTCTTCCCTGTTCCTCCTGATATCTATCTACCTATGCATGTACACAGTTCCCTTGACTCGGGAGCCAATCTGAAGAGTACCACACTGGCCAAAAATGGGACAATTTGAGCATCAGTAAGGATAATAATTGCAGTGTACTGAAACACCACAATTTGTTTAAATCCACAAGTTATTTGAGAAGCCCAATGATTAAGAAAAAAAAAAAACAAAATACCTAAATGATCACCTTTAGGAAATAAAAAGGAGTCAATTTAATATCTTGAAAACTGGTAGTTAAGGGAAAACAAGCTGTGATACTACATTTGTTATACAAAATGTACCTCTGTGTAACTAAACAGTAGACAACAGGAAGTTTCTCAGTGTACACAGGAAGTTTCTCACTGTATGAGCACTCTAGCTAATGAACAAGAAATAATGGAATCAGAATATATCCATCTGCCAATGAATTAATGAATTCATCTGCCAATGAATTAATGGATATAGACACTTAGGTATTAGTGCTACCAATATCAAAAAATTAGACAAAGCAAAACCATGTACCTCTTGATAGAATAAATATAAAGTGGTCTTAACTGGAAAATTAAAAAAAACCTTAAATATGATCAATTCTTCAAATACCAACTTGGAGGAAATACTAATAGAAGAATATCACAGGAATGGAATCCAAAAAATTCAGACCATATCCTATCCTCTTCAAGAAAAATCTGACCCAATTTCTTTAATAAATAAACCATACAGGAGTTTTTTTTGGTTTCTTTTTTCCAACTATGTGCATTTATTACTTGATAAGTATTTTTCATGCTTAAAAATGTTTTCTAGCATTCAGTGAAAATATACTCTCTTAAAAGACATGGACAAAGTCTCTTCATTTATGTATCCTCAAGGCCTGGTACATAAGCTGCCATTTATGAGGTTCTCGTATTATCTAAATCAATCAATAAATCAATGAGATGATCTACATAATCTTGGATTCCCTGGTAGGTCTTAGTGATAGGAGGCTAGTTCATACGGTAAAGAATCCACCTGCAATGCTGGAGACCTGCGTTCAATCCTGGATTGGGAAGAACCCGAGAAAAGGGAATGGCAACCCATTCCCATATTATTGCCTGGAGAATTCCATGGACAGAGAAGCCTGGTAGGTTTGCAAAATAATTGGACACCACTGAGTGACTAACACTTTCACCTTCAGTGATATGAGAAGCAGAAAATACTAGGAGTAACCAGTAATGAACAAAGGTAGCAAATACTTGTCTTTCAAGTTTTGTAGGCCCAATAAAATTATGAACACATATGGCAATCCATAACAGTAGAATTTAGCTTAAGGATCAATGGCTTACTTTTTATTTTTTAATCTACTTTACCTGGACTTTGATTATTTTGATCTGCTGTAGTCCTAAACCTAGAGAAAAATTGCCTTCTTTCTGATAAACCTTAAATTTCCAACTGCGTTTACACATTCTTTTGAAGAGAAACATCAAATAATGACAAATTAAATGTCTACATCAATATTTCTCCTTTTAAACCCAAGTTTGTAATTTTCAAATCTACCACTATAAAATCTGGCTCTCATATTTTCCATATAAATCGGTCAAATCAACAAATACTTCATTCCCAGAGGACACATGAGAAACACACCTGCATGTAACACTCTCCTATTCAAAGCTCCCATAAAAGGTCTGGAGAGCTAGAGGAACTAAAGTAACAGCTGTCATAAAAAGCCAATAAATTCTACAGAAATGGCTTTTACTTACCTAACACAACTCTAAAGTCCTCACTATCCAAATGTAATACCCAAGTATTGGTGGTTTTTGATCTGTTTTCCATATACTTCTTGAGACTTTTCCCATTAATTTCCAGAGTATATTCATAAGCAAAACCACTGACAGCATCAATATTAATGGTTGCTTTTGTCTTTGCAGCTCCAACGCAGAAGGTTTCTTGCCCACCAATTTGAACATCCATTCTTTTCTTATCACTTCCTAAGTGATAAAGTATGAAAGTTAAAAACATACAAATGGGAGAAAATTTAATGTTTAACTTTGGAAATAATATAATTAAAGGGAATAAATGGCAATGCTATTTAGATGTGATTTTATTACTTTATGATACAAAGATTTTAGGAAATAAAGTCATTTTAAAGTTAAATATTAGATGTTATAGTCTATGAATTCCACAACTATTATTAGTCTGCTTTGTATGGCAAAATGATACAAGCCAATAGAAATATAACCACTGTAAGAGAAAAAGCATTGAATTCACATAGGATGAATATATATTAGCAAAATCAAGCTTCTGTGTACACTATATTTCACAAAGTAACATTTTTTTCCTACCTTCCCATCTACATACACCACTCGTTTGCCTGATGTGGTCCCATGTTCAAATTCAATTTTATGGATTCCATCACTCAAAGCAACTTCCCAAACAGCTACAAGATCTGCCATTGTTTCCAGGCTGTAAGGAGGGCTAAGGGAATAAAATTAAGGAATTATAATAGGCAGAAACAGTAACAGAATAACCAGTAAATTCTTCCAAGATGAAAATATCAGATCTTAAAAAGCCCTAAAGTTACAAAATATTAAAGTGATATAAGCTAAGAAAGCCTACTTAACAATCCATGTAACTATTTTCACCCTGTTATGCATTCTTTTAAGATGAAATTACTATCTATGGGTATACAGTCAGATAATTCCAAAGTCACCTTATTAGTAATAGGATTAAGAATCAATCAGTTTATCCAGGACAGTATTCTAAGCTTGGCCACAGAAAGGTCATTAAAAAGTTTCTACTCCTCCCTCCTGTCATTTAAAAAGCACAGTATTTAATTTTGGTTTTATCATTTCAGATCCTATCACTCTAAAGCAAGAATGCTTAAAACCTTTTATATTTGAACCAATAACTAGGGATTCATTTTAACAAAAAAGGTTCTAATTTAAAAATACTAAGATGGAGAAAAAAAGTCTGGAAGAAATGTTCTATAATAGATACAAAGATGTTATGCAAGACAGCAATCTTGTCATTACTACAGGAAATCTTATTAAAAATATAAAGGATTCTGTTTTTGTGACGTTTGTGGCACAACTTAAAACATGTATATTAATGTCTTCATATAAATATATATATTATATGTAATGCATATATAAGTAATATTTTTATACTGATACAGATTTTTAGCTTTGAGGGAAGTAACATTATAGCAGTAATGTTCATAGCTAAAAGTTACTCAGTACCTACTGTGTGCCAATCACTGTTCTAAAAAGAGCTTGACACACATTAACTCAAAGAATCCTCACCATGAGGTGGGTACTATTATTCCTCTATTTACAGATGAGGAAACTGAGGCTCAGAGAGGCTGAAGGCTTGTCTAAGATCACAATGACAGTAAGTGGCAGATGGGATGTAATTTTAGGAGTCTGGTCCCAGAGTCTATTCTCTTAACCACATCCTCCTCTTCATTCACTCTGAGCTCCTTTGTAGGCTCTAAACCAGAAACAGTAAATACGTTTTATATCATTTTGGAAGTGACTGCCAAGAATTTTGTGCTGAGAGGGATTTGCAGACCTCACATCCAGGTTTCATGGGAAAGGATGCCACGTTAGTGGTGACCACCTCCATGCCAGGTGTTCACCACCCTTGGTGGAAATCACAGAGGTGCAAAACTATGCATTCTGCAGTATTACAAAATGTGTTCTCCAAAAAAGTAGCCTGGATACTCTCCTGAATGATTAAAGCCCATCTTTAAAGCTTCATAATCCAGTTTTATTTCAATGCAAGACATTTACCTTTCGTCATCTTCAAAGATAGGACTGTCATCTCCAGATGCCATGGTTGGCAAAACAGTCTTTAATCCAATTAGGAGCCAGGAAAGAAAAAAAGCAGAAGTGCAGCAAAGAAAGACTGAGAGCAACAAAGATGACACGTGCAAAGAGTTTTTCTCACTTTGCAATCCATTTCTTAAAATGCATGCAGTTTCTGATGAAACGGTTTTACATGCAATAGAATTACAATCTCTAATTGTCAGGGAAAGAAATTAAATCATGCACATCAGCCAGTCATATTTTTCCCTGTTATGGATTTATAATTTCCTAAAACTAAGAGAATAAACTCTAGTTTACTTCAAGTATCATACCACGTCAGAGTTGCAAGAGACGAAGAGGTCCTCGGGGTCCCTTGCTTCTCAAATTGAGAAGAAGTCCCAAGGGTATGAGGCAGTAGGTCAGGGAATATAGAAAACCCCAGGATAAACAGAATGCATCCTCTGGAGGCATCCATGTTACATGGTAGTAACAAATTTAAAATTCAATCTTCATATTAAAATTTAGAAAGCTGTATTATGGTATAATACATAATTAAAAAAATTTTTTTAAAGATAACTTCAAAGAAACATTAAGCTTGCAGGAAGGAGCCAGGGATGTACTAGTTTGCTTTCTAAGAGCAAACTTAATTTGCCCACTTACTCAAACCCACTTAATTTACTAGTGCCAATAATGAATTCATAAAAGTTATATGGTTTCCTCAGGTCACTGAAGAGTCCAAGCTAAACCCAGAGTCCAGAACACCTGTGTAATTATCTGGGCTATAATGCTAAAAATCAGAAGCACATGTAATACTCACATGCATAGGAAACCATTCACATTTCAAGATTTAGGATTAACAATTGTACCCCTGTCAAACCTACTGAATAATAAATTCAACTATTTTTTTGCTTCCAAGACCTACTCTAGTCTAGTCTTTTCCATATAGATGTCCAAGGGTGCTCTCTCCTTGTAAAAATGGGAGATTGCCAATCTTTATTTGTCTAGAAATAACCAAATGTGACAAATCGCTTTTTAAAAGATATTAAAGAAGACCTTAGCACCCATAAAAGCAACCCAACAGGCAAAGAAAAGCTAAACATTTTAGAATAAAAACTACAGATTCAAAATACATTGTACCTAAAATAAATCCCTTTTAAAATTAGCACCTTATATATTTGTGGATTTTTCTAGTCCTAAAATACCTCTTAGATATCTCCTATGACAGTGGAGGGTATTCTGCAACTATCAAAGCAAAAAGAACAGAGAGCAATAGAGTAAGCTAAATAGCATAATAGGGTACGTGTATTTTGTAAATCAGAGTAGAGTGTGGGATATCACTCAGATTTTGCTCTACAACTTTTAGAGACTCTAGAATGTTCAGTACTTCAACAAACTTGAAAGAACTGCCCAGGAATTCCTTAAAATTCCACTTTAAGGAATTTCAAATACTACCACATTAAGATAAGGCTTAGTACCCTCTTAATTATATTTCATATAAAGCATAAAAGACAACACAAATTAGAAGAGAGGTTAGAAATCAAGGTCACATAAAATATACTTCTCTCTACTATCAACATTCATTCATCCATTCAACATTTATTTAAGAAGTATCAGTTGAAGGTGTTGAAAATGTTTTGGAAATAGTGGTGATGGCTGTACATCATAAATGAACTTTATGTTCATTTAAGTCACTGAACTGGACATTTTTAAATGGCAATTTTTATGTCATATATTGATCACAACTTTTAAAAATTAATACTGTAATACACAAAAAAACCCCATTGAACTGTATCCTTTAGATGGGTGAATTGTATGGTATATGAATTATATCTCAACAAAACTATTTTTAAGTTTTGCCAGTAGCGTTTCTTGGAATATGATTTCGCTTATGACCAAGAGATGATCACAGCTGTCCATGTCCTGGGTTTCTACCTTACTCATTTGAATAATAAATTTACCTGTCACACAAATCTCTAAGCTACTATCATATTCTAAATTCATCCACCATGCTAGCAGTCATCAGTCACTCATATGCCAGGCACTAAGCTCAGAGTGAGAGACTCTGGAGAGAGAAAAGATGATTACAGCACAGCCATGGGACTGTCCTTGAAAGGGAAGCAGTAAAGAACAGAACAGGGCGACCCAGGTGGCTCAGAGGTAAAGAATCTGTCTGCCAACGCAGGAAATGGGGGTGTGGGGGGATGTGGGAAGGGGCGTAGAGGGGTGCTGTTCATAAATCCCCACGTCAGGAAGATCACCTGGAGAAGGAAATGCAACCCACTCCAGTATTCTTGCCTGGAAAATTCTTGGACAGAGAAGCCTAGTGGGCTAAGTCTCAAAACTGAGTCAGACACGACTTAGGGACTAATGAACAAAGAACCAGAAAAGGCCCCCAGAGAAAGGATCCTAGCCCTGCCAAACGGGTGGGAAGACCAGGGAAGCCTACCCTTTAAAACTTGAGAGAAAGGAATTCATCCATTGTCATTTTAAACTTATACATACATTTAATTATCAGGACCATGAGATCAAACTGGAAAATGATCATTACAAAGAAAAATTCCCTCTATTTCAGCACACAGGTTTTAAAATGGCAGTAAAAATGATGGGAAAACAAATTCCATTTATTTTCACTGATAAGGACAATGTCACTTACTTGAAAGTTTACACATCTTCACAGCAAGTTTCTTGAGGCTCTAGTGACACATCCCTCAGCATAATCATTTAAAATCCCTGTCCTAGCAACTCAACATCCATGTTTCAGAGCAGGACTTTAAAACGTTCCCACCGTTTATCTAATCCCAGCTTCAAGTTTGTTTTAACTTAGGTTTAATCGTACTGGGGACTGTAATGGTTTATCCAAGCTAAACCTAAGTCGGTTTTAAAAATTACTAAGGTATTCAGTTTCTTTTCAGCAAAGGTCTAGGTAAGGCCAGCTATTGAACAAACTTAACAAAGAGGTGTTGACGGTGTCCGCAGGATCAGCACTGGGACCTCCAGCAAAGTCTGTTAGCTCTCTGAGCCAGGTGTTCGCAAAACACGCGAGGCACAAAACACGCGAATAACTTTTCCAAGGAGCATTTTGCAATGAGTACCCCAAGCCTCTCTACACAATCAAAAAACCAGACGAAACAGTGTTCAACGAACCGTTTTTTTTAATAGGTAAGAACTGAAAACCACCTGTTTGTTCACCATCGTGAAGATAATCCGTGGAGTGAATCACAGTCCTGTCACTCAGCAAGCGTGAGCCCTGGTCGGCGCGGAAAACCTGGCACCAAAGCACCGGTTCGCGGCCAATAAAAAGGATGGAGACAAACCTCAGCCGCGCGCAGACGCGTGGGATGTATTGGTAACACAAAAGCCAGGCTGCAGCACTTTGTGATCCGGGTTCTGCAAAATTACAGCCGGCACATTTTTGCAGGGAAAAGGGGACTGGAAGGAAAGACACCTTAATGCGAACCCGGTGCTCCCCGGGAGCGAAGGTTCGGCTCCTGCGCTTCCCTGTGACGTCTGCTCCACTTTTCCGACTGCGACAAATAATGAATTTATAGCCGGGCAGAGGCCGGAGCCGCGGGTTCCAGGGCCTGGCCGGGCAGGAGCAATCCGCCGCCCGGCCGGGTTTCTGGGAGACGCCCGGATCGCCCTCCCCGCCTCCCGCGCGGGCCTAGGCCTCCCCGCGGGGTCGCCCCGCCGCCAGGACGCCGCCCACGGCCAGCCCGCCCGCCGCCGCCGCCGCCCGGAGATGGCGGCCGCTCGCACCGCGGCGGGGCTTCCGGGCCGGCCGCGCCGCCCCACCTGGGCAGCGAGGCTCACCTGGGCGCCGTGGGCCTCTGGGGGCTCTGGGCTCAGAGACCGGTGGGTTCCGCCGACTGGACCTCCTAGGCCCTTCGCCGAACACCAGACGCAGCCTCCGCGGAAGCGAGAGCTCCGAGCGCGCCGACTCTGTCGCGCTTCAGGTCCCCGCGGTGCCCAGCGCCGACCGCCGCCCGCCCCTCCCCCGCGCCCGACCCAATCCCGCCCGCGGTCCGCGCGGCCGGCTTTGCACTCTTACCCCTTCCCGAGACGCCTCCGTAAGAACCAGCTGACAGCGGGCGCTTGCTGGACGCTGGAGCGAACCGGGTGGGCAAAACCAGACCTTGCCTGCTCTGAAGCCACGGGGCAGGTAAAAACGATCATAGCATTGTCTCCTAGAAACTCTGTAAAGCTTCTGATTACTCCTAGAAAGATCAAAACTCGTTGGGATGGGCATGAGGCCCCATGCATGATGTTGCTCCAGTCCCCCTGGCTTCGTTTAGATAGATCCTCGTATGATGTGAAGTCCTTCAGCCCAGGGCCTCTGCAGATGCTCTTCCCTTTGCCTGGACGCTCCTCCCTGCCTCTTCCCTTAGTTAACTTCCATTGCGATTGAGATTGTTGCTCAAATGTCATTTCCTAAGAAAAGCTATCCTAAGACTTACAACACCTGGAATTCTCAGTTCTGTTCAAGTTGTGCAAATATTCGTGTAATCTTTGTTGAATGTACAGCATAATAGGGTTTCCCTGTACAGCATAATAGGGTTTCCCCAGTGGTTCATCCGTAAAGAATCTGCCAGCAATGAGGGAGACCTGGGTTGGGAAGATTCCCTGGAGGAAGCATCACAACCCACACCAGTATTCTTTCTTGGAGAATCCCATGGACAGAGGAGCCTGGCGGGCTACAGCCCATGGGGTCGCAAAGAGTCAGACAGGGCTGAAGCGACTGAGCACGGCTCCCTCGCAGCTTAATAGTAGGCTGAGGTCTGTGAAGTCAAGGACCACGGCCGCTTGGCTCTCACTGTAGCAGCTCCCACATCTGCACAGTGCACGCTCCTACTATGCTCTGATAAGTGTTGTTGAATGAATGAAGAGTAGACCTGAGTAATGTTTCAGGTGGCCTTGATTTTCCTTAAGGAAGAGACAGCAATCACTGCAGAGGAGAGGATGGTTGAGTGGGCCATCTGAAAAGAGCAGTGAGTGGTCCCTGTGAAAAATGGGTTCAGCAGCAAAACAAACATGTGAAAGGGTTCTCTGGGGGGCTCTGAAGATTGGAGGGCAAAGGGACATGCAGGTCCCAGTGTATAGTTTCTTCCCTCAGCCTGGTGTTAATGTAAAGAAGGATTGTTTCACCTCTGGGATTGGTAGTGAGGACACTGAGCAAGTATGTGAGAGAACAGCAGTTGAGAAACAATAAAGAATCTACTGATTAGGTTAACTAATGTTTGAAGTAATGGAGTGAATTCCTAGGGAACTTATGTTTCAGGGATTCTGCTTAGAGAGCACTGTTTCTTGTTTGCTACCCTGTATTAAAAGCTCCCTGGAGACAAAGACTTTTCATATTTGCATTTTCTTCTGCACTGGTGTCTTGAATAGAGACTTTTCAATAAATGATGATTGAAAAAATGAACCAGGAGATAAGGGAAAAGGCAAAAGGCCCCAGAGTGGAAATTGCCAGAAATAGATGAAGATGCATCCCTAATTCCTTTTTCTTGTCCTTAGATCTTCTGAGAAACACTTGTGAATTGTGGGGTTAGAGCCAGGAAACCCTGGTTGGGCAGCAGCTCAAAAATATTGTTTAGTGAAGGATCATATTTTCTTGTAAAACTTTGGGAATCAGAATATCTTTTACAAGACCAATAAGGTATAATTTATTGAATGCTTGCTTTGTGCCTTGTATATTAATGCCTGTAGTCTCACAGCAGTCCAGTAGTTATTCCCATTTTACAGAGACTCAAAGCCCTACAGAAGTTGCAGGGCCAGCACATGAAGCCAGCCTGTAGAATTTTAAAAGGTCATATTATCAAAGTCTGCTGTTAGAAAAGTATTGTGCATGAATATAGATCCTGTCTTGGGGGTCTGGGGAGCCCCTAGCTTAAGGGCCCCAGAATGCAGAGGGGTTCAGCCCACTCATCAAGTGCTTTCAAGTCTGTCCTCTGAAGAGGTGAGGCAGTCTGATTTCGCTGCTGGCTTATTCTGCGCCAACGTTTCCTTCTTGGGTATAGTTTCTGGGGTATCTGGAATTAAGGAACATACCAGTTTAGGCTGTATTTTCTACAGCCTAACTTATTTCCTGGGCCCAGCACACTGGAGGTAGGCATGGCCACTTGTTATCAAAGAGGACTGTTACGAAAAGAAAGTGTGAACAAAACACCGTGAAAGGTATTGACTTGAGTGTGAAATATACTCACCTGGTGATCCTGCTCTTGACTTTATTTCCACTTGCAGATTGTTTTCCTGTTTCCCGAGAAGTGCCTGGATGTTTCTTTCTCTAGCCTCTCAAACTACTTCTCACCAGCCCACCCACAGAATCAGTGATTTATTTTAAGAGAGCGCCTAAAACCGCTTTGATTCACAGTAGTCCATGTTTTCATTGGGCCTCCTTTGGAAAAGGGAATTGTTAATGAATTAATAGATTTTCTGAAATAACTTCTTAAACAGCAAGAATGGACATCAAAATTAAAGGGAAAAGTTACATCACCTGATACCTACAGGTTTAAAACTTCCCATGTGCCCTTCCAGTATTGGTCCAGCGTGACTATTGGCTCTGTGTGAATGGAAGCTGCACAGAGACGTTCAAATGATCCCAGAGCCCGGGAGTCTGACTCAGCAGACTGTGTGTCAGCATAAGTCCAGTAACCAGACTCCTGCTCCAGCCAAGCTGCCGCTGCTTGGGCCTCTCTCCTTCAGCACAAAAAGCCTCTGGCTCTCCCGACACAAAACACGGAAAGTGGAGAAAGATAGACCAAGATGAATTTATAAACATCACACCAGAAACATTTGACAGTTTTAGGAGAAAATAGATTTAGGTCTGAGTCATCTGGAGAGTGGGGTTTGTAGATTCACCAAAGAACCAAAGGAAGGCACCTTTAAAGTGTCTAAGGAGCATTCTAAGGCTTGAGTTTCAATTGGTTAAGACAAAAATCTGCATCTAGTTTACTTTGATAAACTTCCAGTGATCATGTATGGATGCGAGAGTTGGACTGGGAAGAAGGCTGAGCACCGAAGAATTGATGCTTTTGAACTATGGTGTTGGAGAAGACTCTTGAGAGTCCCTTGGACTGCAAGGAGATCCAACCAGTCCATTCTGAAGGAGATCAACCCTGGGATTTCTTTGGAAGGAATGATGCTAAAGGTGAAGCTCCAGTACTTTGGCCACCTCATGTGAAGAGTTGACTCATGGGAAAAGGCTCTGATTCTGGGAGGGATTTGGGGCAGGAAAGGAAGGGGATGACAGAGGATGAGATGGCTGGATGGCATCACTGACTTAATGGACGTGAGTTTGGGTGGACTACTGGAGTTAGTGATAGACAGGGAGGCCTGGCGTGCTGCATTCATGGGGTTTCAGAGAGTTGGACACAACTGAGCGACTGAAGCGAACCGACAGAAAAATGCTTATATTCCCACCACCAGAACTGACCATTCTTAAATATTGGCTCAATAAAAAATCCCAATGAAACTGTGGAACTCAGGTTGGATCTTGACCTGTGGCTTTTTAATTTAGATCACACACTGGGTCTCAGGACCTAATGAGGCTAAGTTTCTCGATGCAAAGAATAAAGTGAGAGGCAAAGTGATAGATAAGAAGTGAATTTATTTGGACAGAAACACTCCACAGACATAGTGTGGGTCATCACAGAAGATGCAAGTTTCCCAAATATGGTGTGATTAGTTTTTATTATCTGGGTAATTTCATAGCCTAATGAGTGGCAGGATTATTTCAACTATTTCAGGGAAGGAGTGAAGATTTCCAGGAACTGGGCACTGCCTACTTTTTGGCGTTTTATGATTAGCTTGGAAGTCATGGTGCTGTTGAGTGTGTCATTTAGCTAATGAATAGAATCAGTGTATCATGAGGCTTAAGGTCTGTCGGAAGTCAAATCTTCCACGATCTTGGAACTAGTTGGTCCTAGCCAATTTTTATCATGTCCTATAGCTATGTCCTTTTTTAAATGTTGTACTCTTCCCCCTTCCCTCCTGTTTCAATAGTAGAAGGAAATACTGAAAACAAATTGGTATTTGACTTTCAACCCTAATACCTTTACTTTCTTCTCCTCCCCAAAAGCCAACATTTTCATGAATTTGCTATGTTTGCTTCCAACTCCACCGTCTGTAGTTATATATAGAAATCATATTTATTGTTGTTGTTCAGTTGCTGAATCATGTTCAACTCTTTGCAGCCCCATAGACTGTAGCATGCCAGGCTCCTCTTGAATCCATTTACCTCAGATGAGGACTTGAATCTACATATTGGGACTCACTCCCAGCCAAAACATAGTTTGGAAACTGAACACATGAAGCCAGGACTTGAAGCCATCCAAAGCCCACTTTGGGACTCTAGCCTATGACACCAGAGTCAAACCCAGCCAAAACCCAGTTTGGGACCCTAACCCACGTGACTGGGACTCAAGCAGCACCAAAACCCAACTTGGGACTTGAATGTGTGATCTTTTATTAGAATGACTCACCTGGTGCCTGGACTTCCTAAGGCTCAAGTTCTTTGTGTCTCAGTGCAGTAATTCAGCGAGAGGCAAAGTGATAGGCAAGAAGCAGATTTATTAATATAGGGTGCTTATAAAAAATGCAAGCAAGCAAGCAAAGAATCCTCACCCGAGGATTGAGTGAGCTACAATTTTATAATGAGAAAAGGGGGGAGGGGAAAAGACCATCTTCTTCAAGTAGACATGGATGCAGATGTAAGGCATACATTGGGAGCTCCTCCTTCACTAGCTCCTCCTTCTTAATAGGTAGAGACGTGTCTGATGCTATGAGGTCAAACTAGGATTATCAAATTATTAGAAGGGTGCTGACATTATTCTTCCATCTAATGGCCCGGGGCATATCTTATGGTTTTGTTTATGCTTTTATAGTTCAGTTCAGTCGCTCAGTATTGCTGACTCTTTGCAACAACATGGACTGCAGCATGCCTGGCCTCCCTGTCCATCACTAACTTCCAGAGTTCACTCAAACTCATGTCCAGTGTGTTGGTGATGCCATCCAACCATCTCATTCTCTGTCATCCCCTTCTCCTGCCCTTGATCTTTCCCACCATCAGGATCCTTTCAAATGAGTCACTTCTTCACATCAGAGGGCCAAAGCTTTAGAGTTTCAGCTTCAGCATCAGTCCTTCCAATGAATATTCAGGACTGACTTCCTTTGGGATTGACTGGTTGGATCTCCTTGCAGTCAAAGGGACTCTCAAGGGTCATCTCCAACACCACAGTTCAAAAGCATCAATTCTTCAGCACTCAGCTTTCTTCACAGTCCAACTCTCACATCCATACATGACTACTGGAAAAACCATACCTTTGACTAGCTGGACCTTTGTTGGCAAAGTAATGTCTCTGCTCTTTAATATGCTATCTAGGTTGGTCATACTTTTCCTCCAAGGAGTAAGCGTCTTTTAATTTCATGGCTTCAGTCACCATCTGCAGTGATTCTGGAGCCCCCCAAAATAAAGTCTGCCACTGTTTCCACTGTTTCCCCATCTATTTCCCATGAAGTGATGGGACCAGATGCCATGATTTTAGTTTTCTGAATGTTGAACTTTAAGCCAACTTTTTCACTCTCTTCTTTCACTTTCATCAAGAGTTTTTGATATTTCTCCCGGCAATCTTGATTCCAGCTTGTGCTTCATCCAGCCCAGCATTTCTCATGATGTACTCTGCATATAAGTTAAATAAGCAGGGTGACAATATACAGCCTTGACGTATTCCTTTTCCTATTTGGAACCAGTCTGTTGTTCCATGTCCAGTTCTAACTGTTGCTTCCTGACCTCCAAAGACATTTCTCAAGAGGCAGGTTAGGTGGTCTGGTATTCCCATCTCTTTCAGAATTTTCCACAGTTTGTTGTGATCCACCCAGTCAAAAGCTTGGGCACAGTCAATAAAGTAAAAGTAGATATTTTTCTGGAACTCTTTGCTTTTTCAGTGATCCAATAGATGTTGGCAATTTGATCTCTGGTTCCTCTGCCATTTCTAAATCCAGCTTGAACATCTGGAAGTTCATGGTTCATGTACTGTTGAAGCCTGGCTTGGAGAATTTTGACCATTACTTTGCTAGCTAGTGTGTAAGATGACTGCAATTGTGCGGTAGTTTGAACATTCTTTGACATTACCTTTCTTTGGGATTGGAATGAAAACTGACCTTTTCCAGTGCTGTGGCCACTGCTGAGTTTTCCAAATTTGCTGACATATCGAGTGCAGCACTTTCACAGCATCATCTTGTAGGATTTGAAGTAGCTCCTCTGGAATTCCATCATCTGCACTAGCTTTGTTCGTAGTGATGCTTTCTAAAGCCCCCTTGAGTTCACATTCCAGGATGTCTGGCTCTAGGTGAGTGATCACACCATCATGATTATCTGGGTCGTGAAGACCACTTTTGTATAGTTCTTTTGTGATTCTTGCCACCTCTTCTTAATATCTTCTGCTTCTCTTAGGTCCATGCCATTTCTGTCCTTTATTATGTCCATCTTTGCATGAAGTGTTCCCTTGGTATCTCTAATTTTCTTGAAGAGCTCTCTAGTCTTTCCCATTTCATTGTTTTTCTTTATTTCTTTGCATTGATCACTGAAGAAGGCTTTATAATCTCTCCTTGCTATTTTTTGGAACTCTGCATTCAAATGGGAATATCTTTCCTTTTCTCCTTTACTTTTTGCTTCTCTTCCTTTCACAGCTATTTGTAAGGCCTCCTCAGACAGCCATTTTGCTTTTTTGCATTTCTTTTTCTTGAGGATGGTCTTGAACCCTGTTTCCTGTACAGTGTCACAAATGTACATCCATAGTTCTTCAGGCACTCTGTCTACCACATCTAATCCCTTGAATCTATTTGTCACTTCCACTGTATAATCATAAGGGATTTAATTTACATTATAACTGAATGGTCTAGTGGTTTCCCTACTTTCTTAATTTTAAGTCTGAATCTGGCAATAAGGAATTCATGGTCTGAGCCACAGTACACTCCCAGTTTTGTTTTTGCTGACTGTTTGGAGCATCTCCACCTTTGGCTACAAAGAATATAATCAGTCTGATTTTGTTATTGACCATCTGGTGATGTCCACATGTGGAGTCTTGTCTTGTGTTCTTGGAAGAGGGCGTCACTGTGACCAGTGTGTTCTCTTGGCAAAACTGTGTTAGCCTTTGCCCTGCTTCATTCTGTGCTCCAAGGCCAAATTTGCCTGTTACTCCAGGTGTTTCTTGACTTCCTACTTTTGCATTCCAGTCCGCTATAACGAAAAGGACATCTTTTTTGGGTGTTAGTTCTAGAGGCCTCGTAGGTCTTCATAGAACCGTTCAGCTTCTTCAGCATTACTGGTTGAGGCATAGACTTGCATTACTGTTATATTGAATGGTTTGCCTTGGAAATGAACAAAGATCATTCTGTCGTTTTTGAGATTGCATCCAAGTACTGCTTTTCGGGCTTTTTGTTGACTATGACGGCTACTCCATTTCTTCTAAGGGATTCCTGCCCGCAGTAGTTGATTAATGGTCATCTGAGTTAAATTCACCCATTCCAGTCCATTTTAGTTCACTAATTCCTAAAATGTCGATGTCCACTCTTGCCATCTCCTGTTTGACCACTTCCTCTTTGCCTTGATTCATGGTCCTAACATTCCAGGTTCCTAGGCAATATTGCCCTTTACAGCATTGGACTTTGCTTCTGTCACCAGTCACATCCACAAGTGGGTATTGTTTTTGCTTTGGCTCTGTCTCTTCATTCTTTCTGGGGTTATCTCTCCACTGATCTCCAGTAGCATATTGGGCACCTACCAAACTGGGGAATTCATCTTTCAGTGTCCTATCTTTTTACCTTTTCATGCTGTTCATGGAGTTCTCAAGGCAAGAATACTGAAGTGGTTTTATAGTTAAGTGAGTCAAATTGCCAACATCTATTGGATCATAGAAAAAAAAAAGGGAATTTCAGAAAAAATCTGCTTCATTAAGTACTCTAAAGCCTTTGACTGTGTGGATCACAGCAAACTGTGGAAAATTCTTAGAAGAATAGGAATAGCAGACCGCCTTACCTGCCTCCTGAGAAACCTATATGCCAGTCAAGAAGCAATGGTTAGAACTGGACATGGAACAAAGGACTGGTTCAAAAGCAGTAAAGGAGTACATCAAGGCTGTATATTGTCACCATGATTATTTAACTTACATGTAGAGTACATCATGTGAAATGCAGGGCTGGAGAAGCTGGAATCTTGATTGCCAGGAGAAATAACAACAACCTCAGATATGCAGATGATACCACTCTAATGGCAGAAAGCAAAGAGGAACTAAAGAGCCTCCTGATAAGTATGAAAGAGGAGAGTGAAAAAGCTGGCTTGAAATTCAACATTCATAAAACTAAGATCATGGCATCCAGTCCAATCACTTCATGGCAAATATATGGGGGACAAGTGGAAACAGTAGCCAATTTTATTTACTTGTGTTCCAAAATCACGGGGAAGGTGACTGCAGCCATGAAATTAAAAGATGCTTGCTCCTTGGAAGGAAAGCTATGACAAACCTTAGACAGTGTATCAAAAAGCAGAGCCGTCACTTTGCTTACAAAGGTCCATATACTCAAAGGTATGGTTTTTCCAGTAGTCATGGATGGATGTGAGAATTAGACCATAAACAAAGCTGAGCACCGAAGAATTAATGCTTCAAATTGTGGTGCTGGAGAAGAGTCTTGAGAGTTCCTTGGACTGCAAGGAGATCAAACTGATCAATCTTAAAGGAAATGAATCATGCATATTCATTGGAGGGACTGTTGCTAAAGCTGAAGCTCCAGTATTTTGGTCATCTGATGCAGAGTTGACTCACTGGAGAAGACCCTGATGCTAGAAAGAATTGAGGGCAAGAGAAAGGGATGACAGAGGATGAGATGGTTGGATGTCATCACCACCTCAATGGACATGAGTTTGAGCAAACTCAGGGAGATAGTGAAGGACAGGGAAGCAGGAAGGACTGCCTGCTGCAGTCCATGGGGTGACAAAGAGTCAGACACAACTTCGTGACTAAACAACAATGAACAAGCCTGCTTTGTTGAACAGTGTTCCAGTTGCTTTCTTGAGTGATCATTAACTTCCAATGGCCTCCCAAAGTTAACCAGGTTTCCTTCTCTATCTGTAGTCCCCTATCGGAACTTCTGCAACTAACTGTGTAACTGTCCTATTTTATTTCTATCACTCTGTCCTCTACTATCTCCCAGAATTTGGTCAAATTCATGAACAGTGATGTTATCTAACCATCTCATCTTCTGCCCGCTTCTCCCTTTGCTTTCAGTCTTTCCCAGCATCAGGTTCTTTTCCAACAAACTGGCTCTTCATATCAGGTGACCAAAGTATTGACGCTTCAGCATCAGACTTTCCAATCAATATTCAGTGTTGATTTCCTTTACGATTGACTGGTTTGATCTCCTTACAGTCCAAAGAACTCTCAAGAGTGTCCTCCGGCACCACAATTCGAAAGCATCAATTCTCAGCACTCAGCCTTCTTTATGGCCCAACTCTCACATTGTACATGACTACTGGAAAAACCATAGCCCTGACTATAGGGACGTTTGTCGGCAAAGTGATGTCTTTGCTTTTTAATACGCAGTCTGGGTTTGGCATAGCCTGCCTTCCAAGGAGCAAGCGTCTTTTATTTTCATGATTTCAGTCACTGTCCACAGTGTATATAATAGAAAGTATACATGAGTAAATACTCTTGGCCATGATATAGTTCTGCTTTAAAAAATTATATACATGGTACCATAAGTGCTAACTGGGAATTTGTGTGAGAGTAAGACGAGACCATAGGAAGCTCATACTTTGGCATGCATATTGTTGCCAGAGCTGCTCTAGGTCTTTGCTCAACCCTCCAGCGCTTGCCTTATCAGGAGTTAACCTAAATCTGCAAGTTAAAAGGTCCAGAGATAAGAAAGCAATCTATAAAGGAAAAAACTAGATGGGGACTTCCTTGGTGTCCAGTGATTAAACCTTTACTTCCAATGCAGGGGGAACCAGTTCAATCCCTGGCTGTGGACCTAAGATCTCATTTGCCTTGTGACCAAAAAACCAAAGCATAAAACAAGCAGTATTGTAACAAATTCCATAAAGGTTTTTAAAATGGTCCACATTAAAAAAAAAAAAAACAGCATAAAAAGCCAGATGGAACCAGCCTGGACCGAGATGGTGACGAATCTGACTTACAACAGACCCTGAGTCTCAGTATACATTGATTAAACTACATGTACTTAGGATATTAAATGACACACCTGTCAGCTGCCATGACCGGACATTAAAGACAAAAACGATAAAAACAGGGTGGCACCCTACTCCCTTGGAAAAAGCTCTTCGCCTTCCCTGGTAGACTAATGCATAGGCCTCCCCATCAGTAACGTCACCCCTCCTCCCTTTGTCTTTATTCTTTAAATCTGTCTTACCAGGTAGGCAAGAAGTTCACCTGTGAACTTAGTTCCCACTTCTCTATTCTTTGGGCACTGAATAAAGCTTGTGCTATTCCATCTCAGCTTTGGTTTTCTTATTCATTCAGAATCAAAGGGAAAAGAACCCTCTCTGGCTGAGGCAGAGAGCGCAGGCCAGGCTAGGGCTGAGTGGGGTCCATACAGCTTAATTTGATAACAGTATCACCATCATCATTACAGTTATTCAGTATTTGTTGACAGTCTGTTATATGGCAGGTCACCATCTGAGGGGATATAGCAATGAGAAGCACTGATGGCTTTTCCTCACTCATGAAGTTTATGTTCTAGAGGAGAAGGCAGTCACAAAAATGAGCAAACGGATTTCCTCCAAGATGTCTCCCAAAGACCCCTACTCCTTAATGTTCACATCCTTGTATTGTGCTCACCCATGTTTCAGCAAGTTTGGCTTGTGCAATCAGTAGCATACAGCAGAAGTGACACTATGTCACATCCAAGATCAGGTTATGAAAAAGACATCAACTTCTGTCTTAGGTGCTCACTCATTCTCTAAATCACTTCCTCTGTGGGAAGCTGTCATGTATGTGGACACTCAGGTAGCCTGTGGAGAGGCCCATTTAACAAGGATTGAACTGGAGCCAGCTGACAACCACACAAGTGAGCTTGGAAATGGATCCTTTAGTCCACCTGAATCTTGAGATAACTGTATTCCTGGCCAATGTGTTGACTGTACCTTCATCTCATGAAAGATTCTGTCCAGACCTTCCAGTTAAGCTAGTCCTGTATTCCTGACCCACAGAAACTTTGAGATAAATGTTTGCTTTAAGCTGCTATGAATAGGGGTAATTTGTTATGCATCAATAGGTAACTAATAACAGACAGATGGAATAATTGCAGGTTGGAATAAGCACATACACCAGTCTTGTGGTAGAGTAGATACCTGTTGTGAGAACTGGTATGGTCAACTGGTTAATGAAGTGGTTAATGGAGCCTGAATGCTGGTTTCAGATCCTGGATCTGCCATATACTATAATAGCAGTGTGACTGTAGCAAGTCATTTTTCTAAACTTCTATTTTTGAATACAGTCATTTGTAAACAAATAATAGTACTTACATTAAAGTGAAGAGTCAACAGGTTGAAAAATGAGTATGCTTAGCCCAGAACCTGAAACGTTTTAAGGGCTCAATTCATGCAACTATTGTTGCTCTATATGGATTCTTGAGCATTTGTTATTAATATATTTGCCTGAACTGTTTGCTGATTGTCTTTCATACTGGAAAATGGCTACTGAAGGAGAATGCTGCTGAATAAATCTGACTCAAATGTAACAAGATAATTCAGCACTGTATTGAGCACCTACTATGTGCCAGGGACGAAGCTACGTTCTGGAAAAAGTTTAGTAAGTTATGATCCATGTCCCCAGGAGTTCAAGTTCTCATAGGGAAGTGCAGACCAAACGTATGAGTGTAATAAAGGATTCTAAGTCTGAAAGACTCGTAAGTCAAAGAATCTTCAAGAACTCATCACCAAATGCCACTCGTATGTGGTATACTCCGTGTTGTGGGGAGCCACCTGATAGTTCTATACCTAGGAGAGAATTTGAGAGTCAGTTTAGAAGTTTAGAAAATAGATCTAATTACTCATATAGGCTGTAAATTCTACTGGGAAGTCAAAGCACAAAGGAAAGCAGTAAGAAGAAATGAGGACAGGCTTTGGATCTCAGCTTAAACGTCACTTCTTCAGAGGGATCTCCTGCACATGACCCTCTTCTCTTCCTGCATAGCACGCAGTATGCTAGCATGCTTCTTTGTATTTGTTCCATGTTTCTCTTCCCAACTATACTGTAAGCTCCACATGGGAAGGAATGCACCTGGTTTACTCACCACCATAAACATAACAGTATCAAGTTGAATCTGGGATACATAACAGTCGCACAGTAAGTTTCTGTAAATGAACAAATGTTAAATGAGTGTTCGAGCCATTTGAATCCTGGTGGGTAGATGAGGCCCATAGAAGACTCTTGAGACCAGAGCAGCAGGACACTGAGCTAAAGACTGAACTTGTGTGCAGAGTCCTTCCTTTGCTAGCAAACAGAAGAGCTAGAAAGGCCTTCAGGCTCAAAGAAGGAATTCCTTTGGAGCACATGTTATAGAGCTTCCTTCCCTCTTCCTGCTACATACAAAATCCAGGAGCGGATAGAGAGAGGTTGTATTGTAATTAGAAAATAATCAGTCTTTTTGTGCTTTGAAAATTGTGAAGGATACTGGTGATCGTCCATCTAGTGTCCATTTTCCTCTCAATCCTTATAGGACTTCAGTTTTACCCAGTAGCCATGCTTCCACCTTACAACCCATGTGACTCAAGGAGCACCCACCCCACTGCTAATTCCAATTATGCTAACTCCTTCTCCCTTCTGGAACTCAGGCTTAAATCATCTGTACTTTTGCCAGGCAGTTCCTAATTGGAGGCAGAGTGTGTGCCTAAGTGACCTAATTGGCTCAAAAAATCAGAAGTATAGATTGCAGATGGAAAAGGAAGCATGTGGCATGTGATCCGCATTGCTCCTGGTAGACATCTGGACCAGCACTTTCATTTGAATTTGAAACTTATTATGTTTACAGCAGAACAGAGGGAAAACTCTTCCTTGATAATTTGATAAACTTGATAGCCTTTACTTTCCAATAACTTGTCCTTAATAGCTTGTTGAACCACTGAATCAACCTAGTCCAAAGTCTATGTTGCCTCTGGACGACTGTTATATGAGATAACAATTTTCTTATTGCTTAAGAAGACAGTTTCATTCAGTGTTCTATTTATAGCTCAAATAATCCTAATTGACTAATGATATTTAGCCTCCTACGTATAATTAAGCAGTGACACTCAGAAAAGTGGGTAAGTTCCCATATTACCCTGGAAAAGTCAAGAAGTGAGATTCTTTGTGTTCCAAGTGTTGAAGATGAAAATCTGCCAACCATTGCTAGTGTAAGTAGCTGATGGTGGTGAGGTGAGGACATGTTTCCATGGGCAGATAGACATAGAGATGAAACTCACAGTGCCTCCAGCTGCCTGGAAGAAGGCAGAGTATGGACCTGAAAGTTGACCCCTAAAAGCTGTGACGCTGAGACCTCCTTGTGAGAGATACGTGACTGATGCCCTCTATGGGAGATCCCTGTTGGCCATTGTGGGACCTGTCATGCTACAGACCTGCATCCTTTGACCAATTGGAAGGTACAGGTTGTCAACAGTGACATCGTGTGGCTACAACGTGCAATGACAATGGCTGCCAGACCTCCCCTTCAGGTGTATGGCAGCTGGATTTTACCTTGGGAATTTCTGGGTCGCTTAACCTGCCATGAGTTTTTGAAAAACGTGGACAGGGGCCCTATTTGTAGATTCTGAATTTATTAAAGTGATCATTAAAGGATTTAGATAATTTCCTTTCATGGGAAAAAAGAGCAGTATTTGTACCCTGTGGAGTGATTTTTTTTGTTTTAGTTTTTACCTTTATATCAGGATGCAAGAAAGTTAGGCTTGAAAATCCCCAAACAAAGGCCTTTCCACTTTATACTTCTTTTGCAAACTCATCTATGGTTCCCCATCACCTCCAGGACAAAGTCTGAGCTCCTCAGTGCATCTGCTAAGGCCTTCTTCCTCTGACTCTCCAATGACACAACACACTCCTCAGCTTCCTCAGGAAGCCTACTATATTGGCCAATGCTTTGGAAGTTAGATTTTTAGGGAGCGTGGATATGAGCTGTACCAAAGGAGCCCAGATTTAATTACAGAAAAAAAGAGTAAGGTTTACTGAGCACTTGTGAACTAGGCATTGTAATAACATGTTTTGTTGGAGTTTTTAGCTTAATTTGCACGTGAATTTTTCCCTAAATACCCATAGGAACAGAGTAAAGGGCCAACGTGTGTGATTAAATAGTTAATCCCACTAGGGGATTGAAGGTAAAGGAAAAGTACGGGAGACTCCTGTAAGTCAATGACCACTCAAGAAAGCAGGCTTGCTTAGCAACAAAGCCAGGAAACAGAAGCATGAGACATGTCCCCAAAGAATAAAATGATGGTGGCGTGTGATGCATCCTGCCCAGTGAGGTCAGTAAATTAATGATTACCAGGACACACTCCTCTGCACACACTAAAAACAAAAATATAAGGAAAATGGCACTATACTGAAAGCTGAGATGATTTCCCATATTTTAGAATATATTACTGCTTCTTTTCTCATTTCCATTGAGCCATGACAGTCCCAGTTCGACCATGTAGGGTGAAAATAACTCCCAGCGTGATGTGGAGGAGGAACTGATGATGGAAGCCTGATGTCTACTCATGAATGAGGAAAAAGGTGACATTTTCCCCCTCTCCACTTTTCCTTTGATTATAAAACTGTAGCCCTGTTAAGCTCTCTGAGCAGCACTCCCTTGCCCATCTTGCTTGTAATAAATCGCTTCTTGTCTATCACTTTGCCTCTGGCTGACTTCTTTCTGCACTAAGACATAAAGAACCTTTGACCACCCCCTCCCACCCCACCCTCCTCTGCCCTTGAACACATTTCTGTGGTTTCAGTGTATTTCCTATCTGTTTTGTTGGGGAACTCACCGTTCTTCTTATGCATCTCTCTAGGTTTGTAGTGATAGTTCCCTGCTTTGGCTTGGCTGCACACTGGAATCACCTGGGAGAGCTTTAGCAAACTATTGACCCATGGGTCTGATTCTGATATACTTGGCCAGGGGTCTGAGCATCCGTTTCAAATTTCCCCAGGTGATTCTAGTGGGCAGCCAGGGTTGAGATCCACTGGAGGAGGAAGAGTTCAGTGACCCAGGTAACCCTCCCCTTCTTTCCCGTCTGCCCTGCACAGCTTCTCTAATCAAGCTCACCGTACTGCAGGGTTAATTGCAGGGTGTATACCTATCTCGCTAACTACACTTTGAGCATCTCCAGTCGGCCACTTTTGCATTTCGGGAACTGGATGTCTGGCCTGATACTTCGTCGAGATTTGGAAAATGCTTAACGGGAGGATAAAATGTCATCAACACACTTATTTGCGTCCTCCAAGTGCCAGGCACTGCAGCGCTCAGCCAGGATCCAGGGGGTGAGGGAGATGGAAGTGCGCAGGCGCAGAGCCCTTCTCCCGCCCTCGCACACTGCTGCTGCAGCTGCTGCTGCGAAGTCACTTCAGTGCTCAGTTTACACTAACAGTGAGCCCCGCCCCCGTCGCGGAGCCAACCAGAGGGCGCGAGGCAGGACCCGCCTCCCCGGGCGGTCAGAGCAAGTCGCTGCGGTGTTCCAGCCTGGGCAGAGGCAGATTCCTCGATGAGCTCCTGCTCGATTGGTCGACCTCGCACGGTGGGGTAACGGTCGCAGAGGCGGGGCCGGAGGCGGCTGAGCCGGCCGGGTGGAGCGCGCTGCGGGAGGTAGGCGGCGGCTGAGGAGGTGAGCTGCGTTCTAGGCTTACGGAGGGGTCGGCCGGAGCCCCCGCCTGAGGAACCCCTACCTGAGGAACCCCGGGAACTGACCTCACCTGCGCCCTGAGAGTGGTCAGACGAGCCGCCTCGGGACTGGTTGGCGCCCATTAAGACCCCAGAATAAAGGCCGAGGGGAGGAGGGTAGCCTGATGAACCTGGCTGGAGTCTGGCTTTGCCCTTGGAGGTCTTTGACTCCGCTTGTAAAAACTCAGCGCCTCCGTTTCTTTATTTATGGAACACAGCAGAGAATTCTTGCCTTACATGGTGATTGAGAAGGTTAAATGAGGCAATGAGTGTGAAGCTTGCAGTGATTTTCGGTTCGCCCTGGATTCTGGATAATTAGGCAGTTACTCCATCCCCAGGAGTCCACCAGGACCGACCCGCTCCGCTTTTCAGTGTCAGGGTGTCCGAGGAGGTCGCCTGGCTAATGAAGGATAGAAATAAATAGAAGGTGAGGGATGCGTGAAGGTGTAGGTAGATGATTATCTCTTTCTCACTTTTATTAGGCCTGTTTCAGAGTGCGGGGCTCTTTATGCAGAGTCTAATTTGATTTTTATTAAGACCAATGAGTTGGAAATAATTACAAGGCTAAGAGACTTGTAACACGCAGGCCAAACAGAAGTGTTTTTGTGCCACTTTATTTTCTAACCATAAAGTTAATAAACACTGTGCACGCATTATCCATGTTGGTCTGAATCCTCTGTATGAGGTTTTTGTTTTGTTTTTTACTTTTGGTATGCCAAACAGACTTGAGGCTTGCCCACCCCACCTTGGGGAGGAGGTGGCAAGGGAATGCCCCACCTTTGGCTTGGAGGTGTGTTCTGACCCTTTATGTAACTTCTCCTGGGGCAGAATGATTTGGTCTAGAGGAGATCCAGCCCTAATTTCGTTTACTTATTTGTGGTAAATTCAGTTCTTCTTAGGAACGTTAAATAGAGACTTTGAAAGCATTTCATGTTCCATTTATTGCAGTAAAGTGAAATATGTACTTTTGAGAAAGCTAATTACAGATTTTGATGTGACTTGACTTGAGAAAGAACAGCTACCGCCTATGCTTTATTTCCAGTTTCCCCTCAAAAGTAGTGAAAAATAAATACATTTTGATGTATGGTGCATGTTATAGGGGCTTCAGACTTATAAAGGGCAAGTTAGCAAAGGATTTTTGGTAGACCTGGACAGTGCAAGGAGATAGAACTTTGTTTTGCTTCTCTGCATGTGTCTTTCTAGCCCTGTATAAATGAACTCCTACCCTGCAACTGCTATTCCTAGTCTTACTTTAGGTGTGATATGATACTGATTAAAGCAAGCTGCAGCTGCTGTTTCTTTGGTTTTGGGGAAGCATTGGGTCTCTTTTTCTGATGCAAAGTTCCAGACCTGTGTCTTGTTACAGTTTGTAGTGGGGAGAAGACTGCTGCAAACCATTGGCACATTAATTTCACAACATGGGCCCCTGAAAAGGAGGGCTGGATCACAGGTGAAATTGTGATAGTTGTTATCCCTGCCTTTGCTTTTTGTATTCGGTTGTTTTTGTCTTCTGAGAGTACTCCTGACAATAAGAATTATTGTGCCTTTGAAGCCAGAATCAGAATTGATGCTAGACAGTGATAGAGTTGGACACCCAGCTAAATGTTTTAGCACAGCTGGGAGAGGACCGATAAGTGGAAAGAAGACCTTAGTGAAGGCACCTGGTGGTGACTATCGACTCCATTAGCAATTAATTCAGTGATTCCAGCTTCTGTTTAGTGGTTACCACCAGTACACAGATGCCTGCTCTGGAAATAACACAAGACCTTTCTTACTAGGAGATGAGCATTTTAAGATTTGGATCTCTTATCTTTTTGAAACGTAGATGAAGATCCAGTTTCAGACATGAGACTCACTGAGTGATCATTTCATTGAGATCAACGTGAATGACAAGGTGAAAAGTGCAAGAGGAATGTGGTATGACTGAGGTATGTCTGATGTGATAGATAACTCTGGGAATTGAGACCATGGAAAGGATCTACTAATTATGAAAAACTGTACATATATTTCCTTTTGATCTCATAATCCTATCAGATATATGAAGCTCCCTAAAGGAAACTGAAGCCCAGAGAGGCTAAGTAACTATTTAAGATACCACAGATAGCTGGTCACCAGTTCTCATCACCACCTCTCTCCTGCTGTGTGCCAGGCACTGTTCAATTAGTCTTTGTATTTTAACTTTCCTAATCTTCCCAAGAACCTATGAGCTTTATTATCCTCATTTTATGATAAGGAAATCGAGGCACAGAGATTATTGGTTTCTTGGTTGCATGGCAGAAGCCATGATTTAAAATTCTGCTATTCTGGCTATACCAGCCTTCTTTTGGTTAATATTTCCTTTACTTTTGGTTTTATTGTTATTTAATAAAGTTTTTTTTATTAAATAGTGAACTTTTATTATGAAGTCAAACAGAAATGAACACACATACTGAATGTATACCATAACAAATTAAATGGTGATACACTAGGTCAGGGTAGAGAACCATTCTAGCCATGCTAAAACTGGTCTATCCCAATTACAACTACTTCTGTACTCCCATTAGTAGCATTCTTCTGACTTTTACAGTAATCTCCTCCTTGTGTTAAAAAAAAAAGTTTTTTCCTAAATCTGTATTCTTCAGCATTATAGTGTACCTCTTGCTCATTACATTAAAAAAAAAACTCTTAATCTGTAGGTTTTCCCCCTATTCCTTTCTTTTCCTTATAATTTATCTGAAGAACTTGGCTTATTTGACCTATATATCCTATAGTCTGGATTTGCAATTTGTATACTCATGTACAGTTGATTATGTTCCTGTGCCCTGGGTAATTCCTACACATTTGTAGCTGGATCAAAGACTGAATCAGACTCAGATTCAATTCCTTTGGTAATTCTCTAGGTGGTGTTTGGCAGGATCATAGGAGGTGCAGAATGTCTTGTTTCTCTTTGTGTTTCCAGCACCTGTTGATACTTGATTTCTGTATCTGTTCATTGAAGGCTGCAAAATAGTGATATTCTAATTTTATCATTTCTTTTACTTGTTAGAATATTAGCCCCTCAGTTGAATATGTAGCAGTAAAATCTCTTTAGGAAAGGCAGCATAAACAATTTGTTCCATTTATTTACCAATTTTTGAGAAAATGAATTGGTTCCTTATCTTCTGAAGATAATTCTTTTAAAAAATCTAATATCAATATGAAGTCATAAATTTAAACATTCTATGGGTTTCAGTTCATTGCAGTTATTTTAATTATCAAAGCTAATGTGCTCTCATCTTTGAGTGGGAGGAGCCTATTTGAGCCTATCCTTTTGATATGACCCTACTAGTTTTTTTTTCTGTTGACTATTTCCTAACCAGGGATTGAACCTGTGCCCTAGCATTGGAAAGAGTCTTAACTACTTTACCGTCAGGGAAGTCCAGCACTACTTAATCTTTAATAACTTCCTTGTTGTCTGATATCTTGAATGAATTCTGTCCCAAATCTGAAATAATTTTTTCAAGAAACTTTTTTTTTTCAAAAGGAAATAGCATAATCTGTACTCCAGGGATCCTGAGTCAATCATGGTTTTAGGCTTTTCTGTAGACAGGTAGATATAACTATTCTAGCTCTGTCTCTGTAAACACACACAGAACTTTTCATTTGTAAAACTGAAATTCTATACCCATTAAATAACTCACCATTCCCCTGGCAGTCACCATTCTACTTTCGGTATAGGTGGAATCATATAGCATTTGTTTGTGACTAGCTAACATACTTAAGGTTCATCCATGTTGTAACTTAGGTCAACATTTCCTTCCGTTTAAGGCTGAATGGGCTTCCCTCATGACTCAGATGGTAGAGAATCCACCTGCAATGCCGGAGACCCAGGTTTGATCTCTGGGTCAGGGAGACACCCTGGGGAAGGAAATGGCTACTTACTCCAGTATTCTTGTCTGGAGAATTCCATGGAAAGAGAAGCCTGGCTGGCTACAGTCCATGGGGTCACAAAGAGTTGAACACCATTGAGGTGCTAACACTGCACTACTACTTAAGGCTGAATAATACTCCACTGTATGGTTTATAGCATATTTTACTTATCTGTTCATCTGTTGATGGAACTTGGTTGCTTCCACCTTTTAGGTTTATTTTGTGAATAATACTGCTGTGAACATGGATGTTCAAATATCTTTTTAAGACCCTGCTTTCAGGTTGTCAAATTGCTGAATCATAATGGCATTTCTACATCTAATTTTTTGAAGCATCACTATGTTATTTTTCATAGCAGCTATACCATTTTATATTCCTGACACTGCACAAGGGTTTCAGTTTCTCTACATCCTCATCAGTATCTGTTATTTCTGTTTCTTTTAGCCAGCCTAATGGGTATGAGGTGGTATCTCATTGTAGTTTTGATTTGCATTTCTCTAATGGGTAATGTTGAAATATTTTCATGTGTTTATAGCCTTTTTTATATTTTCTTTAGAGAAATGTCTGTTCAGTTTCCTTGCCCATTTTTTAATCAGATTTTTTTGTTAAGTTTCTGGAATTCTCTGTATATTCTGGATTATTTATTATTTAGTTGCTAATTGTGTCTGACTCTTGCAACCCCATGGACTATAGCCCACCAGGCTCCTCTGTCCATGGGATTTCCTAGGAAAGAATACTGTAGTAGGTTGCCGTTTCTTTCTCCAGGGGATCTTCCCGACTCAGAGGTCAAACCTGTGTCCCTTGTGTCTCCGGAATCGGCAGGGAAATTCTTTACCACTGAGCCACCATGGAAGCCTCATGTATTCTGGATATTAATTCCTTATCACATAGATGATTTGTGAATATTTTCTCCATTCTATCGATTGCGTTTTTACTCTGTTGACAGTATCTTTTGATGCACAGAAATTATAAATTATTGTAAAGTCCAGTTTGTCTGTTTTTACTTTTTGTTGCTTATGCCTTTGATGTCATATCTAAGAAATCATTGTCAAATTCAGGATTGTGAAGCTTTTACCCTGTGTTTTCTTTTAAATTTTTACAGTTTAAGCTCTTAAATTTAGGTCTTTGATCCATTTTGAGTTAATTTTTGTGTGGTCTTAAGAAGGGTACAACTTCATTCTTTTTACAGTTTTCACAGCAGAGGAACAGACTGACTATATCCTTTTGAAGGCTTTTTGGTGCTCTCATTGAAAACCATTTGACAGTTTAGTCGCTCAGTCGCTCTTGGAGACCCCATGGACTGTAGCACACCAGGCTTCCCTGTCCATTACCAACTCCTGGAGTTTATTCAGACTCATGTCCATCAAGTCAGTGAAACCATCCAACCATCTGGTCCTCTGTTGTCCCCTTCTCCTCCCGCCTTCAATCTTTCCTAGCATCAGGATCTTTTCCAGTGAGTCAGTTATTGCCATCAGGTGGCCAAAGTATTGGAGTTTCAGCTTTAGCATCATATTCCAATGAATATTCAGGGTTGATTTCCTTTAGAATTGACTAGTTAGATCTCCTCTCAGTCCAAGAGACTCTATAAAGAATCTTCTCCAACACGAAAGTTCAAAAGCATCTTCAGCGCTCATATTTGACATAAATATGAGGGATTATATCTGGGCTTTTTATTCTATGCAAATGGTCTATGCCACCACCACTCTGTTTTGATTTATGTAGCTTTGCAAAGGAGTTTTAAATCAGGAAGCTGTTACTCCTTCAGCTTCGGTTTTTTTCAAGATTACATTCAGGTGATCACATTCAAGCTATTCACGGTCCCTTGAGATTCCGTATGTATTTTAGGATGGGTTTTCTATTTCTAAAGTCATTGGGATTTTGAGGGGGATTACACTGAATCTGTAGATTGCTTTGGTTAGTATCAATGTTTTAATATTTTTATGATCCATGAATAGTGGATGTGATCCCATTTACTTATGTCTTTTTAATTTCTTTGAGCAATGTTGTATAGTTTTTATTATGCAAGACTTTCACCTCCTTGGTTAAGTTTACTCCTATTTTTAATGTTTGATGTCATTGTAAATGAAGTTCTTTTATTTTCCATTTTAGGTTATTCGTTGTTAGTGTATAGAAATGCAGATGGTTTTTATATGCTGATTTTCATATTCTGCTGCTTTGCTGAATTCATTTTATTCTAATGTGTGTACATGCGCACACGTGTGTGTGTGAATTCTTTAAGGTTTTTGGTATGTAAAATCGTATCATGTGCAAATAGAGATAATTTGACTTCTTTTCCAATTTGGATACCTTTTATTTCTCTTTCTTGCTTAAGTGCTTGGTGCAAACTTCCATTTCTACATGGAATAAAAGTGGTGAATGTGACATCCTTGCCTTGTTCCTCATCTTAGAGGGAAAGCCTGTAGTCTTTTACCATTGAATATGATGTTCGCTGTAGCTTTTTCGTATATTGCTTTTGTTCAGTTGTGTGCGTGCTAGTTTGCTTTGATCATATCCTACACTTTAAGACCCCAGGCTCCTCTGTCCATGGGATTCTCCAGGCAAGAATACTGGAGTGGGTTGCCATTTCTTCCTCCAGGGGATCTTTTGTTTTGTTGAGTTAGTTTCCTTCTATTCCTAGTTGTTGAGTGTTTATCACAGAAGGTGTTTGATTTTGTAAAATGCTTTTTCTGCATCAATTGAGATGATTGTATGTTTTTTTTGTTCGTTCCATTAATGTAGTGTAATATTTAATACACTGATTTCTTTTCATCTGTTGAACTAATGCCTACATTCCAAGTATAAATCCCACTTGAATATGCTGTATAATCCTTTTACTATGCTGCTGGATTTGGTTTACTAGTTTGTGCATGCTCAGTCGCTTAAGTCGTGTCTGACCCTTGCGAACTCCTGCACTATAGCCCTCCAGGCTCCTCTGTCCATGGGATTTTTCCTGGTAAAACACTTGCAATGGGTTGCCATTTCCTCCTCCAGAGAATCTTCCCCACCCCCCGTTCAAATCCTCGTCTCCTGTGCCTCTGGCATTGGCACTCGGATTCTTTACCATTTAGCCACCTGGGAAGCCTTTGGTTTATTAGTATTTTGCATCAGTGCTTGTAAGGGATATTACTATTTTTCTTGTATTGTCTGACCTTTTAATATTAAGGTGATGCTATCCTCCAAGAATGAGTTAGGAAGTATTCCCTTGTCTAATTTTCTGGAATAGTTTGAGAAGAATTGTTAGTAGTTCTTTAGATGTGTTGGTAGAATTCCTCGGTGAAGCCAGTTGGTCCATGGGTTTTCTTTTGGGGAGAGTTTTTTGATTACTAATTCAGTCTCATTACCAGTTACAGATACATTGCAGTTTTCTATTTCTTTGTCATTCAGTCTTGGTAAGTTTTGTGTTTATAGGAATTTGTCCATTTCATTTTGGTTATCTAATTTGTTGGCATACAATTCTTCATAATATTGTTTAATACTTTTTTCTGTATAATTGGTAGTAATGTTCCCACTTTCATTTCTGATTTTAATAATTTGCATCTTCTCCTTTTTTCTGTTTATCAGGTAAAATTTGTCATTTTTGTTGATGTTTTCAGATGTCTTTCATTGACTTTCCCTATTGCTTTCCTAGTCTCTATTTCCTTTGTTTCTGCTCTAATTAATCTTTATTTTTTTCTTTTGCTAGTTTGGGGTTTAGTTTATTCTTTTTCTAGTTCCTTAAGTTGCAAACTTAGGTTATTAATTTGAGATCGTTCGTGTTTTTAATGTAAATTTTTATAACTCTTTAATTTTCTCCTTAGGATTGCTTTCACTGTGTCCTATAAATTTTGAAATATTGTTTTGTTTTCATTAATATCTTAAGAGTTTTCTAATTTCTCTTGTGATTTCTTCTTTCATCCGTTGGTTGTTTACAAATGTGTTGTCTAATTTCCATAAACTTATGAATTTTTGTTTTATTTTTTGATTTCTATCTTCACCTCTTGTGGAGACTTAATTTGTGGTTTAATATATAGTCTATCCTAATAATGTCCCATGTGTACTTGGAAGACTGTATTCTGTTGTTGTTGAGCAGTGTTCTTTTCATTTTTTTCTTTTTGATCAGCTTGTGGGATCTTA
This sequence comes from Aepyceros melampus, assembly GCA_006408695.1. Lineage (NCBI taxonomy): Eukaryota > Metazoa > Chordata > Mammalia > Artiodactyla > Bovidae > Aepyceros > Aepyceros melampus. The sequence continues at coordinate 704,773 of SJXQ01011619.1, forward strand.
GTTCCATGACCAAGGATCAAACCCGTGCTCCCTGCAGTGGAAGCATGGAGTCCTAAACCACTGAATTACCAGGGAATTCCCCAGAGTGTTCTTTATAAATCTACTAGATCTGGTTGGTTTACTCTGTCACATTGTCTGTTTCATTACTTTCTTTTGTCTGATTACTATATATTCTTGAGAATGAGGTGTTAAAATCTCCAGCCATATTGTAGAACTATTTCTTCCTTCAATTCTGTGAATTTTTACTTCACATGTTTTAGTGGTCTGTTATTAAGTGCACAAGTATTTGTAATTTTTATGTATTCTGAATCTTTTATTTATATGTAATGTCCTGTTTTGTCTCTAGTAGCCTTTTTTGATATAAAGTCTATTTTGTCTGATACTAATATAGCTAGACTTTTCTTTCTTTTTTTAAAAAATTATTTTCATGAAATACCTTTTAGCATTCTTTCACTTTCAATCTCTTTGTGTCTCTGGCTCTAAAATGGGCCTTGTTTTAGGCACATAGTTGGATTATATTTTCTTAAATTCATTCTACCAGTCTGTCAAGAGTTTGACCCTTTTACATTTAGAGTGATTACTGACAGGTAATTACAATTAGAGTGATTACTGTCTGTAATTTTGCTATTTTTTTGTAACACCTTATGACTCCTCTCTCCCCCCATTTCCTGTATTACTGTCTTCTTGTGTTTAGTTGATTTTTTTGTAGCAGAATGTTTTCTTTTTCTATGTATTATATCACCGTTTTCTTTGTGGTGACCATGAGGATTACATTTACCATTATAAAATTATAACACTAATTTGAATTTATCGCAGCTTCACTTAAATGTATAAAAATTCTGCTTCTTTACAGCTTTATCCCCACCTCTTTCAGTTGTTGATGTTGCAAGTTACATCTGTATACATGTGTGCCTGAAAACAAATTAAAAATTCTAGTAAATGAGTTAGTCTCTTAAATTAGGTAGAAAATGTGTGACATTACAAACCAAAGTTATAATAATATTAACTTTAGATTAATGATTGTTTTTTTAAAAAGATCTGTTTCTTAAGTCATGTAGAAAGCAAAAAGTGGAGTTAAACATCTTTGTTATAATAATAGCAGCTTTTATAATTGCCTGTGTATTTACCATGCCATTTACCTTTATTGAGATATTTGGTTTTTCATATGGCTTTGATTTACTGTCTTGGGTCCTTTTATTTCAACCAGTGGTACTCCCTTTGGCATTACTTGTAGGGCAGGTCTAGTGGTAAGGAACTCCTTAAACTTTTGTTTATCTGGAAATATCTTTATTCTGTTCTCACTTTTGAAGGATAGTTTTGCCAAACATAAGATTCTTGATTGACAGTTTATTTCTTTCAGATAGAAATATATCATCTCACTGCCTCCTGGTCTCCAAAGTTCCTGTTAAGAAATCTGCTGGTAATCTTATTGATGATTCCTTGTGTGTGATATATCACTTCTCCCTTGCTACTTTCAGGATTCTTTGTTCTTCCAAAATCTTGATTGTAGTACTTCTTGGTGTAGGTCTCTGAGTTTATATTTCTAGAAGTTTCTGTCTTTCAACAAATTTGGGAAGTTTTCAGCCATAATTTCATATTCTTTGAGCAACCCTCTCTTTTCTCCTTCTGGGACTGTCACAATTCGTGTGTTGACACAACTGGTGGTGTCTCACAGGTCCTTTAGGTATGATTCACTTTTATTCAGTCTTTTTTTCCCTATTCTTTAGACTTAATAATTTCCATTGTCTTACCTTCACACTTAACCAGGATTCATTCTTTTGCCTGTTCAAATCGCATTTGAATGCCCCTAGTAAGTTTTTTATTTCAGTTATCATACTTTTCCAGAATATTTTTGATTTTCGTTTTGTTGTTGTTTTCTCTTTACTGATATTTCACTTTTGATTGTATGTTTTTCTTATTTTTTCTCCACATCTTCCTTTAGTTCTTTGAATTTCTTAGGGTGGTTGTTTTAGACGCTTTGTGCAGTAGATCTGCCATCAGGTTTTGTTGTTTTTTTTCAGGGACAGTTTTTTTTAATTTTTTTTTTTCCTTTGAATGAGCCATGCTCTCCAGATTCTTTGTAAGCTTTACTTTTTATTGAAAACTGGACATTTGAATCTAGTAATATCTATGGAAATAAGATTCTCTTTCTTCGCCATGGTTTGCTGGGTTTTGTTTTTCTTTGTTTTAAATTGTGCCTGTCTTTGTGCTGAGGATCAGCCTGATCTATAAACTTGAGGTATTTTTTAGCCTACACCTTTCTCTGGGTACATGCAGTGGCTTTCTAATTCCCCATATATGCATTTAGGAGTGCTATATGTGAACCTTCTTTGGATTCTGATTTGGGGGGGGGGTAGATATTTTTAAGACATTTGGGGGAAAATTGAACATGGACTAGATACTAAGTGATAGTAAGAAATTAATATAATTTGGTGTGACAGTGGTATTGAAGTTATGTTTAAAATGAGTATATTTACTAGGTGAGTACTGAAATATAAGTGGGTAGAGAAATAAACATGGAAGAATGTTGATTATTATTGATCTTGGGTTAATGAATATACATGGGTTCATTTTACTCTTTCTCTACTTTTTAAAAAATTTCTCTAATGAAAAGTTTAAAAACTAGCTGAAAGGTGGTAGCCATTGAAGTTGGCTGATACTTTCAAAAAGTATCTTTATTTAAATAAAAGTGAGAGAGATGAACATAGTGCATTAGAGACCAGAGTTGAAAGAGGGAGACTACTCTATGATGTCAGCAGCAAAAATGGCAGAATTGGAGAATTTGCAACAGTTACTAGATTTAGCTGAAAATGAATTATTGGTGACTTGTATTGGTGGATTTCACTATCTGAAGCAGAAGTAGAAGGACAGAAGGGTGATTTGCAAGAAAAACTGAACTAGCAACAGAAAGGATCATTTTACTTCTCTGGGTTCACATGTTTATAACATCTGATATATTGGTACAATTTTCCAAGCACTCTTTCCTGCCAGCTCGGGACAGCTAGAGATGTTGGATTAAACACTTTCTAAGGTTCTCTCATGTTGTGACATTCCATGATGCTAATGAATATGTGATGATTGTCCCTCTGCAAAGGAAGAGTTAGATACCATAAGAATTCAAAGAAATTTCTTCCTATAGAATGGCAGAGTCTTAGACAACAAGAGCACGTGATGGGAGGGTTCAGTTCGGTGACTCAGTCGTGTCCGACTCTTTGCGACCCCATGAATCGCAGCACGCCAGGCCTCCCTGTCCATCACCAACTCCCGGAGTTCACTCAGACTCACGTCCATTGAGTCCGTGATGCCATCCAGCCATCTCATCCTCGGTCATCCCCTTCTCCTCCTGCCCCCAATCCCTCCCAGCATCAGGGTCTTTTCCAATGAGTCAACTCTTCGCATGAGGTGGCCAAAGTACTGGAGCTTCAGTTTTAGCATCATTCCTTCCAAAGAAATCCCAGGGTTGATCTCCTTCAGAATGGACTGGTTGGATCTCCTTGCAGTCCAAGGGACTCTCAAGAGTCTTCTCCAACACCACAGTTCAAAAGCATCAATTCTTCTGCGCTCAGCCTTCTTCACAGTCCAACTCTCACATCCATACATGACCACAGGAAAAACCATAGCCTTGACTAGACGGACCTTAGTCGGCAAAGTAATGTCTCTGCTTTTGAATATACTATCTAGGTTGGTCATAACTTTTCTTCCAAGGAGTAAGCGCCTTTTAATTTCATGGCTGCAGTCACCATCTGCAGTGATTTTGGAGCCCAAAAAAACAAAGTCTGACACTGTTTCTACTGTTTCCCCATCTATTTCCCATGAAGTGATGGGGCCAGATGCCATGATCTTCGTTTTCTGAATGTTGAGCTTTAAGCCAACTTTTTCACTCTCCTCTTTCACTTTCAACAAGAGGCTTTTTAGCTCCTCTTCACTTTCTGCCATAAGGGTGGTGTCATCTGCATATCTGAGGTTATTGATATTTCTCCCAGCAATCTTGATTCCAGCTTGTGTTTCTTCCAGTCCAGCGTTTCTCATGATGTACTCTGCATATAAGTTAAATAAGCAGGGTGACAATATACAGCCTTGACATACTCCTTTTCCTATTTGGAACCAGTCTGTTGTTCCATGTCCAATTCTAACTGTTGCTTCCTGACCTGCATACAGATTTCTCAAGAGGCAGGTTAGGTGGTCTGGTATTCCCATCTCTTTCAGAATTTTCCACAGTTTATTGTGATCCACACAGTCAAAGGCTTTGGCATAGTCCATAAAGCAGAAATAGATGTTTTTCTGGAACTGTCTTGCTTTTTCCATGATCCAGCGGATATTGGCAATTTGATCTCTGGTTCCTCTGCCTTTTCTAAAACCAGCTTGAACATCAGGGAGTTCACGGTTCACATATTGCTGAAGTCTGGCTTGGAGAATTTTGAGCATTACTTTACTAGCATGTGAGATGAGTGCAATTGTGTGGTAGTTTGAGCATTCTTTGGCATTGCCTTTCTTTGAGATTGGAATGAAAACTGACCTTTTCCAGTCCTGTGGCCACTGCTGAGTTTTCCAGATTTGCTGGCATATTGAGTGCAGCACTTTCACAGCAGATGGGAGAGTAGACTGAATATAAACTTGTGTTTGTGCCAGTCAAATAGAATACGTTGTGTTGCTAGCCTTTGATTTACTTAGAAATAAAGACCACCTACGAATGTGGCATTTAATTTACCGTTTGAGTTAGGCTAGTGAATTAATTGTTAAACTAATGAATTCAGACAATTCTTTCAGTTTTTTGGGAAGCAGCTTCCAAAGATTGTTAGCATCACTTGCTTTTCACATTACCTAGTTAAATAGTTTTCTTTGTGTATTATGTGTGTAAAACCCTATAATGTTTCATTTCTAGAGGAGAACATTATAAAATTCTAAAAATTAGCTTTCTTAGAAGTCATAGAAGTTTTAGCTTAGGAATGCTTAAATTGCCCAAGAGTAGTAGGTTCTTTTAAATATAATTTTCTTTAACACCTATTGCACTTTTTTAAATTTAGGCAATTCAATTTCTTATTGCAATCTCAACTTCTTTTGACTCTACAAAAGAAATTGTATCTACAGCAGCCCCTAAAGTCAAGGAGTCCAGCAAATCATCAGATAAGACTCATGACTGAAAAACAGGTAAACCTGAAATATTTGAAACCAGTGTTTATCAAAGTATGTGTCAAAGAATACCACATCCAGAAATGTGAAAAATCTTACTTTGAAAGGCTACTTTAGTAAAAGCATTTTGGGAAATGATGGGTTAAAACTATTAAATGGTATCCTTATTCTAAGACTTTACTACATATCAATCTCCAGAAGGAGGCCTTATTATACACTTTTTCCTACTTACGTAATACTAATTTGATGACTGTTTCATTACACTGGTCTTCTTCAGTTTATACTTGGAAAATGCCATTCTCAACTATTTGGAATTTGCAGTTATGTTTTTCTTCAAACATAATTTAACTCAGATGACTGTCATATCTACGACTGTGGACAAGAATCCCTTAGAAGAAATGGAATAGCCATCATAGTCAACAAAAGAGCCCCAAATGCAGTACTTGAATGCAAACTCAAAAACGACAGAATGATCTCTGTTCATTTCCAAGGCAAACCATTCAGTATCACAGTAATCCAAGTCTATGCCCTGACCAGTAAGGCTGAAGAAGCTGAAGTTGAATGGTTCTATGAAGACCTACAAGACCTTCTAGAACTATACCCAAAAAAGATGTCCTTTTCATTATAGGGGAATGGAATGCAAAAGTAGGAAATCAAGAAATACCTGGAGTAACAGGCAAGTTTGGCCTTGGCATACAGAATGAAGCAGGGCAAAGACTAATAGAGTTTTGCCAAGAGAACGCACTAGTCATAGCAAACACCCTCTTCCAAAAACACAGGAGAAGACTCTACACGTGGACATCACCAGATGGTCAATACCAAAATCAGATTGATTATATTCTTTGCAACCAAAGATGGAGAAGCTTTATACAGTCAGCAAAAACAAGACCGGGAGCTAACTGTGGCTCAAATTATGAATTCCTTATTGCCAAATTAGACTTAAAATTGAAGAAAGCAGCAAAAACCACTAGAGCATTCAGGTATGACCTAAGTCATATGCCTTATGATTATAACAGTAGAAGTGACAAGTAGGCTCCAGGAATTAGGTCTGATAGAGACAGTGCCTGAAGAGCTATGGACAGAGGTTCATGACATTGTACAGGAGGCAGTGATCAAGACCATCTCTAAGAAAAAGAAACGCAAAAAGGCAAATGGTTGTCAGAGGAGGCCTTACTGTGAAGGCTATGAAAAGAAGAGAAGTGAAAGGCAAAGGAGAAATGGAAAGATATACCCATTTGAATTCAGAGTTCCAAAGAATAGCAAGGAAAGATAAGAACGACTTCCTCAGTGATCAGTGCGAAAAAATAGAGGAAATAGAGGATGGGAAAGAGTAGAGATAGCTTCAAGAAAATTAGAGATACCAATGGAACATTTCATGCAAAGATGGACACAATAAAGGACAGAAATGGTCTGGACCTAACAGAAGCAGAAGATATTAAGAAGAGGTGGCAAGAATACATGGAAGAACTGTACAAAAAAGATCTTCATGACCCAGATAATGATGATGATGTGATGACTAATCTAGAGCCAGACATCTTGGAATGTGAAGTCAAGTGGGCCTTAGGAAGGATCACTATGAACAAAGCTAGTGGAGGTGATGGAATTCCAGTTGAGCTCTTTCAAATCCTGAAAGATTAGGCTGTGAAAGTGCTGCACTCAGTATGCCAGTGGAAAGCTCAGCAGTGGCCACAGGACTGGAAAAGGTCATTTTTTCATTCCAGTCCCAAAGAAAGGCAGTGCCAAAGAATGCTCAAACTACTGCACAGTCTCACATGCTAGCTAGCAAAGTAATGCTCAAAATTCTCCAAGCCAGGCTTCAAAAATTTGTGAACCATGAACTTTGAGATGTTCAAGCTGGATTTAGGAAAGGCAGAGGAACCAGAAATTAAATTGCCAACATCACTGGATCATCAAAAAAGCAAGAGAGTTCCAGGAAAACATCTACTTTTACTTTATTACTATGCTCAAGCCTTTGACTGTGTGAATCACAACAAACTGTGGAAAATTCTGAAAGAGATGGGAATACCAGACCACCTGATCTGCCTCTTGAGAAATCTGTATGCAGGTCAGGAAGCAACAGTTAGAACTGGACATGGAACAACAGACTGGTTCCAAATAGGGAAAGGAGTACGTCAAGGCTATATATTGTCATTCTGCTTATTTAATTTCTATGCAGAGTACATTATGTGAAATACTGGGCTGGATGAAGCACAAGCTGGAATAAAGATTGCCGGGAGAAATATCAATAACCTCAGATATGCAGGTGACACCACCCTTATGGCATAAAGCAAAGAGGAGCTAAAGAGCCTCTTGTTGAAAGTGAAAGAGGAGAGTGAAAAAGTTGGCTTAAAACTCAAATTCAGAAAACTAAGATCATGGCATCTGGTCCCATCACTTCATGGGAAATAGATGGGGGAACAGTGGCAGATTTTTTTTGGGGGGGGTTCCAAAATCACTGCAGATAGTGACTGAAGCCATGAAATTAAAAGAGGTTTGCTCCTTGGAAGAAAAGTTATGACCAACCTAGACAACATATTAAAAAGAAGAAACATTACTTTGGCAGCAAAGGTCCGTCTAGTCAACACTATGGTTTTTCCAGTAGTCATGTATAGATGTGAGAGTTGGACCATAAGGAAAGCTGAGCACTGAAGAATTGATGATTTTGAACTGTGGTGTTGGAGAAGACTCTTGAGAGTCCCTTGGACTGCAAGGAGATCAAAACGTTCCATCCTAAAGGAGATTAGTCTTGGGTATTCATTGGAAGGACTGATGCCGAAGCTGAAACTCCAGTACTTTGGCCACCTGATGTGAAGAACTGAGTCACTGGAAAAGACCCTGATGCTAGGAATGATTGAGGGCTGATCTTGAGAGTCCCTTGGACTGCAAGGAGATCAAAACGTTCCATCCTAAAGGAGATTAGTCTTGGGTATTCATTGGAAGGACTGATGCCGAAGCTGAAACTCCAGTACTTTGGCCACCTGATGTGAAGAACTGAGTCACTGGAAAAGACCCTGATGCTAGGAATGATTGAGGGCTGGAGGAGAAGCGGACGACAGAGGATGAGATGGTTGGGTGGCATCACCAACTCAAAGGACATGAGTTTGGGTAAACTCTGGGAATTGGCGATGGACAGGGATGCCTGTGGTGTGGCAGTCCATGGGGTCACAAAGAGTCAGACATGACTGAGTGACTGAACTGAACTGGTGTTTTTCTTTCTCTGAAAAGAGTTATCAGGACTTCCATGGCAGTCAAGTGGTTGAGACTGCCTCCCAGTGCATAGGGTGTGTGTTCAATCTGTGATTGGAGAGCTAAGATCCTACATGCCTCTTGGCCAAAAACCAAAGCCTAAAACAGAAGCAATATTGAAACATTCAATAAAGACTTAAAAATGGTCCACATTAAAAAAAAAGTTTAAAAAGTTATCAGGGAACAGTATTTGTATAATTTGGTCATTCAAAATGTGTGACATTTTTTATAGAGCATATTTTTTTAATGAGTCATAGTAGGTTTGGAGTAGGAAATGGCAACCCACTCCAGTGTTTTTGCCTGGAGAATCCCAGGGACAGAGGAGTATAGTGGGCTGCCGTCTGTGGGGTCGCAGAGAGTTGGACATTACTGAAGCAACTTAGCAGCAGCAGTAGGTTTCCACTTATATACCCACACAGAGCTTTTGGCTCCCAAAACAGATTCTAGCAACAGTTTTAGTTCTGTCCTTTAATCTTTGTAACCAGAAGACAAAAATAAGGGGGGAAAATGGTCAGGGTGGGGAAAGTTACAGAAAGGATGAAACAGAAGAAAGTCAGCAGTCAAAAGGAAAGATTTGTTTGATATTGTGAGCCATAATCCTACCAAAGAGTCATCAGAACACTTTCGTTTTTGTCTTGTAGGTTTTTTAAAATTGACGTATAGTTGATTTACAGTATTAACTTCAGGTGTATAACATAATGAATCAGTAGTTTTACAGATTTTACTCGATTAAAATTTCTTACAAGGTAATGGTTATAATTCTCTGGCTATACAGTGTATCCTTGTTTCTTATCTATTTTGGTAGATTTTTTAATGTCTGAGAGGAATTTGTGAGTGTGATAGTCACTCAGTCATGCCTGGCTCTTTGCAACCCCATGGACTGCAAAGTAGCCTGCCAGGCTCCTCTGTCCATGGAATTCTCCAGGCAAGAACACTGGAGTGGGTTGCCATTTCCTTCTCCGTTGGATGTGAAAAGTAATACTTTTATTTGAACTTTTAAAAATTTTCTAGGAAAGATATAGGGGAAAAATTCTCCAAATTATTAATATTAACAGTATTATAATATTTATATGCTATTCACTAATAAAATATATTAGATGCTTTTCAAGCATTTAAATAAATTGAAAGTTTACTCAAATCACCTTTTTATAAATATACTTAATGTGATATTTAAGATATTTAAGGTCTTTTAAAAAAATGCAAAGTATCTCACACACTTGATTTTAAAATTGATCATTGTACTTAAGAAACTGTTATTGATGTTAATATCATGAATTTAAATGTCATTTTAAAAATATCTGTTTCTGTTCTTACTGTATTTTATGTTCTTCTCCATTGTTTTTATTTATTGTTAGGTTTTATTCTTTTTTTAATCTGGAGAGAGTTCCCTTCTCAGGGTAAATACATATTTCAAATCAGGGATACAAAACTTAGGAGTGTCTTTCAGAATATTTCTACTAGAATCATCCATCTGGTTACCTAGATGGACAGACTCCTTTTCATAGTTAGACCTTGTCCATTATACAAGGAACTACCTAAGTTATTGGCTCTTATAGTCAGATATGTTTGATTTTGTTGTGACCCTGGTCATTGTTAAGGTGACAGTTAAATAAAAAACCCTAAATAAAAAGTTCAGTTAAATAAGAAACTTAAGGTCTGTTAATTCACTGAAATTATAAGGCTTTTAATTTATTCATTAAGACCTATATATGTGTTCTGGAATTATGTAATTCCAGATATAATGTAAGTATCTGTGCTTTTTTTGCATCCTTTTTAGTCTAATTTTTTAAAAAATAAATATGTTTTAATTTTAATCATTATGTGTGTATAAAAATTCATATTAAAGATTTTGGAGAAAAAGTCTGTTCTGAAAATAAAGGAAATTATTTATAAGAGGGTATTTCTTGGGAGGGTGGAGGAGGAGGTCGGGATTGGGAGTTCATGTACACTCATGGCTAATTCATGTCAATGTGTAACAAAATGAATACAGTATTGTAAAGCAAAACAAACTAAAAAATAAAAATTAATTAAAAAAAAAAAAAAGAGGGTATTTCTTCACCCTATGTCTTAACGTTGATCCTTTTCTGTCTCCTTGTAATTGTAGCGGGAAGAAGCAGAATGGGAGAACATAAATGTGCTGTTGATGATGCATGGCTTAAAGCCTTTATCTCTAGTCAGAAGAACAGATATGAAAGGTAATCAAATTATATTCTTGCTCCTTAAGGTAAAAGGCTTCTTTTGTTAAAATTTTTCAGTCTTAATTTTTTTCTTATCTTCTTTTTTACTATGTGTATTACATTTCAAAAAATGTAGATCTCATCATTTTTGACAAACAGTCATCACAGACGATGAGGGAGAATTTAAAAACAATGATGGAGGAAACATCACGTCAACAGAACATGATCCAGGAGCTCATAGAAACTAATAAGCAGCTTAAGTAAGAAAATGGAAAAAAATCTGTTTTGAATTGTATGTGAATGAATGATATGCATTTTAAAAAATAACTTGCTTGAAAAGAATCTTGGAATTTAATTTTCCATTGATTAAATATTAAGTAAAAAATGTTTTTACTAGGTATATGATTTGGTAATAGCTTCGATATATAATGATACCCTATGTTTCCTCTGTTGGTTTGTGTTATAGAAATTTTAAGAATGCAAAAAAATTTTAGAAAGTCGTTATGTTGTTAGATGAGTATGTTGGTTGATATGATTTGTTTCTATTACTAAGAGAAGGAGTTGTATGTCTGTTATTAGAAATGAACTTCAGCAACAGCAAAGCCGAACAGCAGATCAGGAACAACGAGCTAATGACTTGGAACAAATTATGGAGAATGTGAAGTCCAAAATTGGTGAAATGGAGGATGAATCTATAAATAGGGTTTGCCAGCAACAGAATAAAATAAAAGAACTTCAAAAGGAGCATAAAACTTTACAGGTACTGAGTTAAACATTTTCTTACATGATAGTCTTAAAACACCTTGTCAGTTTAAGGTGACTTCCATGTTGCTTAACTCAGTGATCCTTATGTTCCTTTACCTATTATTGTCATTATCTTGAAATTCTTTCTTTACTGTTTCCAGAATATCTTCTCTTCTGGTTTTCCTCTAACCCCATTGGTTATTTTTTGATCTATTTGCTGATTCTTCGGGTTTTCCATGAGTCATCCCTTCAGTTCAGTCACTCAGTTGTGTCCAACTCTTTGCGACCCCATGAATTGCAGCATACCAGGCTTCCCTTTCCATCACCAACTCCCAGAGTTTACTCAAACTCATGACCATAGAGTCGGTGATGCCATCCAGCCATCTCATCCTCTGTTGTCCCCTTCTCCTCCTGCCCTCAATCCCTCTGAGCATCATGGTCTTTAACAGTGAGTCAACTCTTCGTATGAGGTAGCCAAAGTATTGGAGTTTCAGCTTCACCATAAGTCCTTCCAATGAATACCCAGGACTGATCTCCTTTAGGATGGACTGGTTGGATCTCCTTGCAGTCCAAGGGACTCTCAAGAGTCTTCTCCAAAACCACAGTTCAAAAGCATCAATTCTTTGGCAGTCAGCTTTCTTCACAGTCCAACTCTCACATCCATACATGACCACTGGAAAAACCATAGCCTTGACTAGACAGACCTTTGTTGTTAAAGTAATGGCTCTGCTTTTTCATATGCTATCTAGATTGGTCATAACTTTCCTTCCAAAGAGAAAGCGTCTTTTAATTTCATGGCTGCAATCACCACCTGCAGTGATTGTGGAGCCCCCAAAAATAAAGTGTGACACTGTTTCCACTGTTTCTCCATCCAGTTCCCATGAAATGATGGGACCAGATGCCATGATCTTAGTTTTCTGAACATTGAGCTTTAAACCAACTTTTTCACTCTCCTTTTTCACTTTCATCAAGAGGCTCTTTAGTTCCTCTTCACTTTCTGCCATAAGGGTGGTATCATCTGCATATCTGAGGTAATTAATATTTCTCCCGGCAATCTTGATTCCGGCTTGTGCTTCTTCCTGTCCAGCGTTCTCATGATGTACTCTGCATATGAATTAAATAAGCAGGGTGACAATATACAGCCTTGATGTACTCCTTTCCCTATTTGGAACCAGTCTGTTGTTCCATGTCCAGTTCTAACTGTTGCTTCCTTACCTGCATGTAGGTTTCTCAAGAGGCAGGTTAGGTGGTCTGGTATTCCCATCTCTCAGAATTTTTGACAGTTTATTGTGATCCACACAGTCAAAGGCTTTGGCATAGTCAAGAAAGCAGAAATAGATGTTTTTCTGGAACTCTCTTGCTTTTTCAGTGATCCAGTGGATGTTGACAATTTGATCCCTGGTTCTTCTGCCTTTTCTAAAACCAGCTTGAATATCTGGAAGTTCACAGTTCATGTTTTGCTGAAGCCTGGCTTGGGGAATTTTGAGCATTACTTAACTAGCATGTGAGATGAGTGCAAGTGTGTGGTAGTTTGAGCATTCTTTGGCATTGCCTTTCTTTGGGATTGGAATGAAAACTGACCTTTTCCAGTCCTGTGGCCACTGCTGAGTTTTCCAAACATGCTGGCATATTGAGTGCAGCACTTTCACAGCATCATCTTTCAGGATTTAATATAGCTCAATTGAAATTCCATCACCTCCACTAGCTTTGTTCATAGTGATGCTTTCTAAGGCCCACTTGACTTCACATTCCAAGATGTCTGGCTCTAGATGAGTGATCACACCATCATGATTATCTGGGTTGTACTCATCCCTTAGACCTTTCTTTTTCCTATAAATTCTAACTTCGTTGGTGATGCTCAGTCTAAGTCATAGTACTTTTATGTCTGTGGCTCAGGCTTCTTCCCTTAATTCCAGACTCACATCCTGCATCCTACTTGATATCTCTATTGGATGGCTAATTAGGCATGTACAACTTTTTAACATGTCCAAAACCATACCTGGATTTCCTCCCCAAACTTTCGTCTTTTAGTCTCCACTCTGGTCCAAGTCACTTTCATTTCTTTTCCTTTGTCTTTCTGGTTTCCCTACTCCAAGCCTTGCCTTTTTCAAGTGCTCTCAACATTGTAGCACAGAACACTCTAACTTCGCTTTTTCTTTTTTTTTTTTCCTTTAATTAGCTTTTTCTTTTTTTTAAGGGAAAAATCCAAAACTCTCTACCATGATCTTACATGATTGTCCCTGTGTTACCTTCTGACTTCATCTACTGCGCCTCTTGCATATTCTATTCCAGTCACACTGACATTCTTGATTTTCTTTGAACGTTTTCCTTGAACATTCTCACTTTAGGGACTTTGTATATTTTGTTCTTTTTCCCTCTACCATGCATGCTTTTTTTAGCTGCATGGTTTGTTTCCTCTGTGCTTATTCAAGTGTCACATCACTGTCTCTCCGGGATTCCTTTTTTGACTACTTCACTTACAGTTGGCAGTCCTGTCCCCCAACATATCATCCTGCCTTCCCTGCTTTGTTTTATCCATAATTCTTTCCATCATCTAACGTGCTGATATACTATACACTTTGTTTTGTTTGTATATCTCTGTTAGAATGCAAGCTCCATGAGGGCTGATATTTTTGTCTGTTTTGTCTAGGGCTGAGAAGATGTCTGCTTTATTATTAGTTGTAGATGCTCAATAGATATTTGAATTATTGATTATAAGTTTTTTAGTTTTATTTTTATTGAAATAGCAATGTTATAACATTGAATATTTAATTCCTAATTTAAAATACCTCTTTTAAAACTTGGGTGTTTATTGTAGTTGAAAGAAAGAAATCTTTGTAGGGAAAATTAGTATTTAGTTGTGTAAGACATTACAGATACTTAGAAACAGTGTATCATTATAAATGTTTGCTGTTGGCACAGCATTATGTGTACCTGTTGCATACAGGGTGTTTAGGCTGCCTAAAGGGACAGTATTCCTTAGGCAGGGTCTGACTGTCCCCTCAGTTTATGCTAGCACCATTGGAAGTATGTGATAAGTTAAATTTCAGGGATCAGAGAGAAACAGCAGGAGATACTAAGAATTTCTGGTATGAAGCTGCAATCAGTTGGTGTTCTGCCCTCATTTAGGCTGCAGGTTGGGGCCAGCAGTGCTGGACCTGTTGGTGTTCATAGCTCCAGAGAAGACACTATCATTCTTTGGCCAAGTCTGTTTCTGTTATTCATCAGTCAATAAGATCTAGCATTTACATTTTCAGGTTTGCTTTGTTAGGTAGCGTTCCTCATCAACAGTATATTCTAAACTCTCTCTGTGGGGAGGGGAATTTTGGACATATTTCTCTATGCATTTGATTTTGACCTTCATCTCAGATATAGGACATGTAGAAATATGAAGCTCTTTAGCTCAGGGGTCCCCAGTCTCTTGGATCTAATACCTGGTAAGAGGTGGAGGTGATGTAATAATAATAAAGTTCACAGTAAATATAATACACTTGAATCATCCCAACCCCCTGCCCCCATCCGTAAAAAGATTGTTTTCCACAGAATCAGTCGGTAGTGCCAAAAAAGCTGGGGACCATTGCTTTAACACATCAACTTACTGATATGAGAAGCAGCCATCAGGTGGTAATGATAGAGGGAGTTGAAGGCAGAGAGATCTATGTGGGTTTTTTTTTTTTTTCTTAAGGAAGATACCTATTTTTTTTTCCTTAGAGAGATTGATCTATAAATAATCACAAGCTGAATTATTATAATGTAAGGCTTATGAATTTACCAGGGTTTTAGACAATTCAAAGAAAAATGCTTGAGTGTTCATTGGTAAGGGGTGATGTGAATGGAGAGTCAGTGTATTTTCTGTCAAGGATTTCATCTGTCCTAAATGAATTATAAGTTAAATAAGCAGGGTGACAATATACAGCTTTGACGTACTCCTTTTCCTATTTGGAACCAGTCTGTTGTTCCATGTCCAGTTCTAACTGTTGCCTCCTGACCTGCATACAGATTTCTCAAGAGGCAGGTTAGGTGGTCTGGTATTCCCATCTCTTTCAGAATTTTCCACAGTTTATTGTGATCCACACAGTCAAAGGCTTTGGCATAGTCTATAAAGCAGAAGTAGATGTTTTTCTGGAACTCTCTTGATTTTTCCATGATCCAGCGCATGCTGGCAATTTGATCTCTGGTTCCTCTGCCTTTTCTAAAACCAGCTTGAACATCAGGAAGTTCATGGTTCACGTATTGCTGAAGTCTGGCTTGGAGAATTTTGAGCATTACTTTACTAGCATGTGAGATGAGTGCAATTGTGCAGTAGTTTGAGCATTCTTTGGCATTGCCTTTCTTTGAGATTGGAATGAAAACTGACCTTTTCCAGTCCTGTGGCCACTGCTGAGTTTTCCAAATTTGCTGGCATATTGAGTGCAGCACTTTCACAGCATCATCTTTCAGGATTTGAAATAGCTCAACTGGAATTCCATCACCTCCACTAGCTTTGTTCATAGTGATGCTTTCTAAGGCCCACTTGACTTCACATTCCAAAGGTTCACGTATTGCTGAAGTCTGCCTTGGAGAATTTTGAGCATTACTTTACTAGCATGTGAGATGAGTGCAATTGTGCAGTAATTTGAGCATTCTTTGGCATTGCCTTTCTTTGGGATTGGAATGAAAACTGACCTTTTCCCGTCCTGTGGCCACTGCTGAGTTTTCCAGATTTGCTGGCAAATGGAGTACAGCACTTTCACAGAATCATCTTTCAGGATTTGAAACAGCTCAACTGGAATTCCATCACCTCCACTAGCTTTGTTCATAGTGATGCTTTCTAAGGCCCACTTGACTTCACATTCCAAGATGTCTGGCTTTAGATTAGTCATCACATCATCATGATTATCTGGGTCATGAAGATCTTTTTTGTACAGTTCTTCAGGGAATTCTTGCCACCTCTTCTTAATATCTTCTCCCTCTGTTAGGTCCATACCATTTCTGTCCTTTATCGAGCCTATCTTTGCATGAAATGTTTCCTTGGTATCTCTAATTTTCTTGAAACGAGCTCTAGTCTTTCCCATTCTGTTGTTTTTCTCTATTTCTTTTCATTGATTGCTGAAGAAGGCTTTCTTATCTCTCCTTGCTATTCTTTGGAACTCTGTATTCAGATGCTTATATATCTTTCCTTTTCTCCTTTGGTTTTTGCCTCTCTTAAATTTTAGGGGCACACAAACATTCAATTTATAGTACCAGGCTATTCTCTGGAACCAGGATCCAGTCATGAGGTCCCAGGAGAACATGTTGGCATGAGTCCGAGGGCTCCTTGGGTAGAGGCCGTTGAGAACTCCAAAGGGAGGAAAGTTGGACCTGAAACCTTACAGTGTTGTCCAAGCTTGGGTAACCTTCCAGGATGACACTGCTGGCCCTGGCTGGTCCCAGGCACTGGAAGGGTTCAGAAAATTTCATGGAAGACATTCCAGAGCATGAAGAGTGCTCTGCACCCCGGAGGTTCAGAGTCCATGGCAGGAACCAGCCCCAGACCTCTCCTCTTGGTGTTCTGATTAGGAGCCCCCACCTGATTTCCTGTCGTTTGAAAACAACCACTCTAAACTTCCTGGTGGCTTCCTTGGTGACTCAAACAGTAAAGAATCTGCCTGCAATGTGAGAGACCTGGGTTCCATCCCTGGGTTGGGAAGATCCTTCCTGGAGGAAGGCATGGCAACCCACTCCAGTATTCTAGCCTGGAGAATCCCCATGGACAGAGGTTGGGGTGCATGGGGTTGCAAAGAGTTGGACACAACTGAGCGACTCAGCACACAGCACAAAGAGTTATTTTCGATGTCCAAAGCAGACCCAGGGTTATTTTTGATGTCTCAGCTCTGGCTGCTATAACAAAACTATCCTAGACTGGGTGGCTTATAAACAACTGAAATTTATTTCTCACGGTTCTGGAGGCTGGGAGGTCCAGGATCAAGGTGCCAGTGTGGTCAGCTTCTAGTTTTGTTGAAAAGAGGTCCTTTTCTGGTTGCAGACTACTGACTTTTCATGACATGGTAGAGAGCAGAGAAGAGAAGCAAGCTGTCTTGAGATTCTTATAAAGGCATTAATTTTATTCACGAGTATTTGAACCTTATGATCTCATCTGATCCTAATTACCCTTCAAAGGCCCCATTTCTAATACCTTCAGCATGGTAGGGCAGGGTTTCAGCATACGAATTTTGGAGGGACACAAATGTTCAATCCATACACTTATTTACATATGATCAAAAGTTTATGGAGACTGAGACGGTATCTACAGCCTACAGCTGAGCCTCCTCAGGATACTGGTCCAGCAATGGATACGAGTATTCGGACACTTTATATCCTTTCCCAGTGTAGTGATTCCTACCTGTGATAAACTTTATACTCAGTCGTCTCTAGGCCGTATAGCAAAGCCGTAATCCCAACAGACCTTAAAGGAACAGAGCTAATGGATTATGTATATAGTCATACTAAAGCAGATGTTTTTGTATATAAGAATTTTACCTCATTGAAAATATGTGGCTATGTGATATCTGATAGAAAATGGATAGAAAATAGAAAGTCTTGACTCAGCTTGCTTAAGATCAATGGCCAAAATTTGTGAATCTGATTCATCCTTGCAGGAAGGAAAAATTACTAAAATGGCGTATTGCACCAAGGCAACATTGTAAAGCAATGTCGTTTTAGGACTAAAAAAAAGAAAAAAAAATGGTATATTGCTAGATGTCTTTACACTCCCAATGATAATTTCCCCAAAGGATTCCTCAGTAAGATAATTAAGATAAAGTTGAAATCATTTTAAAAGTTAAAATATATGTAATATATAAAGCTAAAACTTGGTTCACTGAGATCAGAAATATAGATAGGCTCTCCTCAGGGCCTTATTTAAGAAAAGAAGAGAGAAATAAGTTATATATATATATGGAATTAGAAAGGATATAATATAAACAGATAAAAATGAGATTCAAACAATTAGAAGAGCATCATATAAAACTATGGTAAAATATTGAAAAATTTTAAAGGAGTAGAAATTATCACCTTAGTTCAAAATACGTTAAAAAAAAAACCCACATACTTTGTATCCTTTCCATGCTATTCAGTGGGATATAGGATAAAGCAAAAGAAAGAAATTTGCTGCACAATACAGAATCTGCTATCTCTTCTGTTCAGGTCCTATTTATTTATTTTTTTATTATTTTTTTTTAAAATGAAACAATAATTATTATCATTTATTGTTGTGACCTTAAAGAGGATGAGATGGCTGGATGGCATCACGGACTCAATGGACGTGAGTCTGAGTGAACTCCGGGAGTTGGTGATGGACAGGGAGGCCTGGCGTGCTGTGATTCATGGGTTCGCAAAGAGTCGGACACGACTGAGCAACTGAACTGAACTGTCTGTCCTAATTATTATGTATTGTTCCAACCATCCATTGTGGGCTTCCCAAGTGGCTCAGTGGTAAAGAATCACCTGCTAATGCAGGAGGTGCAATATACACCAGTTTTATCCCTGGGTTGGAAAGATCCCCTAGAGGAGGAAATGGCAACCCACTCCAGTGTTCTTGCCTGGAAAATGCCACGGACAGGGGAGCCTGGAGGGCTACAGGCCGTGGGGTTACAAAGAGTTGGACATGACTGAGTGCACACCACTTCCTTTGGCAAACCACTCAGTGTAAAGCCACCAAGCTCTTCTGTACACTTCTCCACAAGTCGTTTAGCTTTAATTTCTTTTTTTTACTTTTGTGTTGGATTTCTCTATCGACTTTAGCTTTCTGCAATACACAGGGAACCATGAGACAGAGTGTTTCTTAGGTCCAAATGAGAAAATAGATCTACTGTTCATTAACATCAGCAAGATATTCCTAATGAATGACGGCCTTATAAGTAACTGACATCTAGGTAGAGAGGAAAGAGATATAAGAAGGATGGCAGGGCTTGTTAAAATTGTTAATTGGGCCCTCTCCAGATTCTTGGTCGGTAATACCTTAGAAATATGAATATTCCTCCCACAAGATTCTTAAGCTTTTTAGTGAAAGGATAGCTTGCGCACAGGAAAAAGGTGGAAAAGAGTGCCAAATTCTGGCGAACTTTCAGGGAAGTCCAGTTTTATAGGGATTGTGAGGCAGGGGGCCACAGTGTGCCTGATTAGCTTGTGCTCACTTCTTGGATTGGTTGGCATCAAAGTGAAGTTTCAGGTATCATCAGCCTTCCGGTTTCAAATGTTCTGGTGTCTACATGCTTGCAGTCAGCAGATTTCATCTGGAGGGGGTTTTCCTCCTATAAAAACAGCTTAGGAATGTGTGTCATTCTTTTATATCTTTCAGGGAACTGGGAGTTCAGTGATTCTGCTCTGTGGCAGATTTATATGTATATATATCAGTGGAACAGAGATAATTTTTTATTCCTGTGGGTCTCTGGGTGTTATATCTGAGGCCCAAGCCTTCAGGTACTTTTGTTCTACCAAGCCTGTCAAGGCTACTTGCTCAAGGCCTTTTCTTGGTTCTTCTCTGAAATGGTATTCTTGTCTTCCTGTCTCAAAATCATTGTTCATCTTTCACTCAACATGATTACTTTAAGATTCATGCATGTTGCTGGATGTATCAACAGATTATTATGTTGTGTGAATATACTGCAGTTTGTTGATTTGCCTGTTGATGGACATTAGACTTGTTTCCACTTCTGGCTAATACAAATAAAACTTTTACAAAATTTGTGTTATTCTGTGGCCTTATGCTTTCTTTTTCTCTTTGGTAGATACTTAAAACCAGAATTGCTAAGAGTAAGTGTATAGTTAACTTCTTAAGATGGTGCCTGTGACTTCTCTTCATTCTCTCAGTGTCTTGAAGGAGCATAAGTACTTAAATTTGGTGAAGTTCACCCTATCAGTTTTGTTTTTTTTAATAGATTGTGTTTTTGATTTGTATATAAAGACAACTTTTCATAGGCCAGGGTTACAATACCCAATTGTTCCACCACTATTTGTTTAAAAAAACTATCCTTTCTCCATTAGATTGCCTTTGTATCTTTGGTGAGAATCAGTGTATGTGTGGGTCTGTTTCTGGATTATACTGCTCCATTGATATATGTATCTTTGTTTACACGAGAACCACATTGCTTTGATTACTGTTAATCTGAAATTAGGCACTCTGAGTCTACTTTTGTTCTTTTTCAGTATCATGTTGGCTGTTTAATTTTTAAAACATTTTTAAATTTACTAAAAATTTATTGGAATATAGTGGATTTACAATGTTGTGCTAGTTTCAGATGTACAGGAAAATAAATCATTTATATATTACATGTATCTTTTTTTCAGATTCTTTTCCCTTATAGGTAATGACAAAGTATTGAGTAGAGTTCCCTGGGCTATACAGAAGGTCCTTAATTAGTTATCTATTTTATATATAGTAGTGTATATATTATCAATCTCAGTCCCCCAGTTTATCCCTTCTCCCCACCCACTCCACTTCCCCCCTGCTGCTGCTGCTGCTGCTAAGTCGCTTCAGTCGTGTCCAACTGTGTGACCCCATAGACGGCAGCCCACCAGCTCCCCTGTCCCTGGGATTCTCCAGGCAAGAACACTGGAGTGGGTTGCCATTTCCTTCTCCAATGCTTAAAAGTGAAAGCAAAGTTGTTAAGTCATTTCTGACTCTTAGTGACCCCATGGACCACAGTCCACCAGGCTCCTCTGTCCGTGGGATTTTCCAGGCAAGAGTGCTGGAGTGGGGTGCCATTGCCTTCTCCGCCACTTCCCCCTGGCCCCCAGTAAATATGTTTGTTTTCTACATCTGTGACTCTATTAATTTTATATATAGTAGTGTATATATTATCAATCTCAGTCCCCCAGTTTATCCCTTCTCCCCACCCACTCCACTTCCCCCCTGCTGCTGCTGCTGCTGCTAAGTGCTTCAGTCGTGTCCAACTGTGTGACCCCATAGACGGCAGCCCACCAGCTCCCCTGTCCCTGGGATTCTCCAGGCAAGAACACTGGAGTGGGTTGCCATTTCCTTCTCCAATGCTTAAAAGTGAAAGCAAAGTTGTTAAGTCATTTCTGACTCTTAGTGACCCCATGGACCACAGTCCACCAGGCTCCTCTGTCCGTGGGATTTTCCAGGCAAGAGTGCTGGAGTGGGGTGCCATTGCCTTCTCCGCCACTTCCCCCTGGCCCCCAGTAAATATGTTTGTTTTCTACATCTGTGACTCTATTTCTGTTTTGTAAATAAGTTCATTTGAATCTTTTTTGTTTCTAAATCCTACATTTAAATGGTATATGATATTTATCTCTTTGTGGTCTGACTGACTTTACTCAGTATGATAATCTCTGGGTTGGTCAGTGTTGCTGCAAATGGCATTTTTTTTATGGCTGAGTAATATTCTGTTGTATGTAAGTACCACATCTTCTTTATCCCTGCCTTTGTCAGTGGACATTTAGGTTGCTTCCATGTCTTGGCTATTGTAAACAGTGCTGCAGTGAACACTGGGGTGCATGTATCTTTTCAAATTGTATTACTCTCTGGATATATGCCCAAGAGTGGAATTGTTGGATCATATGATAGTTCTGTACTTTTTGAAGGAACCTTCATACTGTTCTCCATAATGGTTGTACCAATGTGCATTCCCACCCACAGTGTAGGAAATTTCCTTTTTCTCCACACCCTCTCTGGTGTTTATTGTTTGTAGATTTGGTGATGATGGTCATTATGATTGTTATGAAATGTTATCTCATTGTAGTTTTGATTTGCATTTCTATAATATGTGATATTAAGCATATTTTCATGTGCTTTTTGCTATCTGTATGTGTTTGGAGAAATGTCTATTTTAGATCTTCCACCCATTGTTTGATTGGGTTCTTTTTTTTTATATTGAGCTTGCATAAGCTGTATGCTTTGTAAATTACTCCCTTCTTGGTCACTTGGTTTGCAAATACTTATCTCACGTGGCTTGTGGAATCTTAGTTCCCTAACCAGGGCTTGAACCTACACCTTTGGCTGTCTTTTGGTTTATGATTTCCTTTGCTGTGCAAAAGTTATTAAGTTTAATTAGGGCCAATTTATTTTTTTTTTATTTTCATTACTCTAGGAGATGAATCAAAAAAGATACTTATGTGATTTATGTCAGAAAGTGTTTTGCCTTTGTTTTCCTCAAAGAGTTTTATAGCATCCGGCCTTAGATTTAGATCGTTACTCCATTTCAAGTTTATTTTTGTGTATGGTGTTTGTTAGATCAAACCAGTCAGTCCTAAAGGAAATCAACCCTGAATACTCAGTGGAAGGACTGATGGTAAAACTGAAGTTCCAGCGCTTTGGCCACCTGATGCCAAGCGCCAACTCACTGGAAAAGACCCTACTGCTGGGAAAATTGAAGGCAAAAGGAGAAGAGGGCAGCAGAGGATAAAATGGTTAGATAGCATCACTGACTCAGTGGACATGAACTTGAGAAGTATCCCAGAGCTAGTGAAGGACAGGGAAGCCTGGTATGCCGCAGTCCATGGAGTTGCAAAGAGTTGGACATAGCTTAGTGACTGAACAACAACAAATGGTGTTAGTGTTCTAATTTCATTTCTTTCTCTGAAAATGGATTTTTACCCTGAAATTTCAACACATCTTTTTTATGTGTTTATTTTTATTTATAATTTATTTATTTGGCTGTGCCAGGTCACAGTGGTGGCATGTGGGATCTAGTTCCCTGTCCAGGGATTGAACCTGGGCCCCTCCATTGGGAACACAGAGTCTTAACTGCTGGAATGGGAGGCCCCTAATTTCATTCTTTGGTATGCAGCAGTCCAGTTTTCCCATTACCATTTATTGAAAAGACTGTCTTTTCTCCCGTGTATATTTTTGTCTCCTTTGTCATAGATTAGATGACCATTGGGGTGTAGGTTTATCTCTGGACTTTCTATCCTGTCCCATGGATCTATATTTCTGTTTTTGTGCCAGTTCCATGCTGTGATCAGGGAGCCTGATTTCCTCTAGCTCTGTTTTTCTTTCTCAAGATTGCTTTGGCTATTCAGGATCTTTTATGTTTCCATATAAATTATAAAAATTTTTTGTTGTAATTCTGTGAAGGATGCCATTGGTAATTTGATAGGTGTTGCATTGAATCTGTAGATTGCTTTGAATTGTATAGTCATTTTGACTATATTCTTTCAATCCAAAAACATAGTATATGTCTCCATCTGTTTGTGCCATCTTTGATTTCTTTCATCAGCATTTTATAGTTTTCTGAGTACCGGTCTTTTGCCTCCTTAGGTAGGTTTATTCTTCAGTATTTTATTCTTTTTGATGCAACAGTAAATGGAATCATTTCCTTAATTTCTGTGATGTTTTTGTTGTTAGTGTATAGGAATGTAAGACATTTCTGTGTGTTAATTTTGTATCCTGCAACTTTACCACTGATTGAGCTCTGATAGTTTTCTGGTAGCATCTTTAGGATTGTCTCTGTGTAGTATCATGTCATTTGCAAACAATGATAGTTTTACTTCTTCTTTTTCAATTAGGTTTCCTTTTATTTCTTTTTCTTCTCAGAAAGCTGTAGCTAGAACTTTGGAAACTATGTGAATTAAAGTGGTAAGAGTAGCGATCCTTTTCTTGTTCCTGATCTTAGAAAAACTAAGTTTTTCTCTCTTGAGAATGATGTTAACTATGGGTTTGTTGTATGTGGCCTTTTATTATGTTGAGATAGTTTCCCTCTATGCCCACCTTCTGGAGAGTTTTCTTTTCTTGTCATAAATGGGTGCTGAATTTTGTCAGAAGTTTTTTCTGCATCTATTGAGATGATCATGTTTTTATTCTTCAGTTTGTTAATGTGTTGTATCATATTGGTTTGCATATGTTTGCATCTCTGGGATAAATCTCACTTGATCATGATGTATGATCCTTTTAATGAGTTGTTGGATTGAGTTGGCTAGTATTTTGAGGAGTTTTGCATCTGTGTTCATCTGTGATACTGGCCTGTAAATTTTTTTTTTTTTTTTTGGTGGTATGTTGTCTAGTTTTGGTTTCAGGGTAATAGTGAAATGAACTTCCTTCCTCTGCAGTTTTTGGAAGTTTCAGGAGGATAGATGTTCACTGTTTTCTAAATGTTTGATAGAATTTGCCTGTGAAACCATCTGGTCCTGGACATTTTTTTGTTATTGGAAGTTTTTAAATCAATTTCAATTTCAGTGCCTGTGGTTGAGCTGTTCATATTTTCTATTTCTTCCTGGTTCAGCCTTGAAAGCTTGTACCTTTCTAAGAGTTTTTGCATTTCTTCCAGATAGTCCATTTTATCAGCATATAATTTCTTGTAGTAGTTTCTTATGATCCTTTGTAATTCTCTGCTATCAGTTGTAACTTCTTTTTTTTTTTTTTTTTTTTAATTAATTTTTATTTTTTAGTTTGTTTTGCTTTACAATACTGTATTCGTTTTGTTACACATTGACATGAATTAGCCATGAGTGTACATGAACTCCCAATCCCGACCCCCTCCTCCACCCTCCCGCCCCACACCCTCTCTCTGGATTATCCCCGTGCATCAGTCCCTAGCATCCTGCATCCTGCATCAAACCTGGACTGGCAATTCATTTCGCTTATGATATCACACATGTTACATTGCCACTCTGCCAACCCATCCCACCCTCTCCCTCTCCCACAGAGTCCAAAAGGCCATCTATACAACTGTGTCTCTTTTGCTGTCTTGCGTACAGGTTTATCATTACCATCATTCTAAATTCCATATATATGTGTAAGTATACTGTATTGATGTTTTTCTTTCTGGCTTACTTCTGTAACTTCTTTTTCATTGACTTTTTCATTTCATAGACTCATGATGAGTCTAGCTAAAGGCTTATCAACTTTATCTTTTCAAAGAACCAGCTTTTACTGTCAATGATCTTTTCTATTGCTTTCTTCATCTCTAATTCATTTATTTCTGCTCTGATCTTTATGACTTCTTTCCTTCTACCAACTTTGGGTTTTGTTTGTTCTTTCTCTAGTCGCCTTAGGTATAAGGTTAGGTTCTTTTTTAAAAATAATTGTATTTATT
The DNA here is from genome assembly GCA_006408695.1 of Aepyceros melampus. NCBI lineage: Eukaryota > Metazoa > Chordata > Mammalia > Artiodactyla > Bovidae > Aepyceros > Aepyceros melampus. The sequence continues at coordinate 730,082 of SJXQ01011619.1, forward strand.
TTTGGTTGCATTAGGTCTTCATTGCTGCCTGTGGGCGTTCTCTATTTGTGGCAAGCAGGGACTGTTCTTCATTGTGATACATGGGCTTTAGGCACATGGGCTTCAATAGTTGCAGCATGTTTCTCAATAGTCGTAGCTTGTGGGTTCTAGAGTATGGGCTCAGTAACTGTGGTGCATGGACTTAGTTGCTCTGCAGCATGTAGTATCTTCCTGGACCAGGGATCAAATCTGTGTCCCTGCATTGGCAAGTGGATTCTTATCCAGTGTACCACCAGGGAAGTCCCTGTTTGTTTGTTTGTTTTTGGTTGCACTTGGTCTTCCTTGCTACAGGTGGGCTTTCTATAGTTATGGCAAGCGGGGGCTGCTCTTCTTTAGGGTGCACGGGCTTCTCGTGTGGTGGCTTCTCTTGTTGCGGAGCACAGGCTTCTCGTGTGGTGGCTTCTCTTGCTGCGGAGCACAGGCTTCTCGTGTGGTGGCTTCTCTTGCTGCGGAGCACAGGCTTCTCGTGTGGTGGCTTCTCTTGCTGCGGAGCACAGGCTTCTCGTGTGGTGGCTTCTCTTGTTGCGGAGCACAGGCTTCTCGTGTGGTGGCTTTTCTTGTTGTGGAGCACAGGCTTCTCACTGTGGTGGTTTCTGTTGTTGTGGTGCCCAGGCTCTAGGCACGTGGGCTTCAGTAGTTGCAGGAAGTGGGCTCAGTAGCTGTGACTCGCAGGCCCTATGTGCTCAGTAGTTGTGGTGCACAGGCTTAGTTCTCCACAGCATGTGGAATCTTCTCAGACTAGGGATCAAACCCATGTCCCCTGCATTGGCAGGCAGGTTCTCATACACTGTACCACCAGGGAAGTCCAGGTTAGGTTGTTTGAGATTTTTCTTGTTTCTTGAGGTGAGGTGAGATTGATTTGCTACAGTACAATCTATTCTATTTGTGTGTTTTACAGTTGTTGTTGTTGCTGTTTTACCTGTAATTGACAGAATGTTGTGGTCGGAAAAGATGTTGATATGATTTCAGTTTTCTTAAATTTACTGAGGCTTAATTTATAGTCCAAGATGTGATCAATGCTGGAGAATGTTCCATATGTGCTTGAAGAAAGTATATTCTGCTTTCAGATGGAATGCCCTATAAATATAAAAATATAAAGTTCATTTGGTCTGATGTATCATTTACAGCTTGTATTTCCTTATTGATTTTTTGTCTGGATGATCTATCCATTGGTATAACTGGAGTGTTCAACTCCCCCACTATTACTGTGTTACTATTGATTTCCTTTTTTATGGCTATTAATATTTGCCTTATATATTGAGGTCCTCCTATGTTGGGTGCATATATATTTACAATTCTCAAATTTTCTTATTGGATTTATCCCTTGATCTTATGTAGTGTCCTTCCTTATCTGTGTTGGGTATTTGAGATTCTTTACATTTCCATGTGAATTTTCTAATTCTGTTGTTGATTTCTACAAAGAAAGCCAGATGAGATTTTATTGTATATGTGTTTCCGTTTGGGGAGAACTGGCATCTTAACAATACTGAATGTTCTGATCCATGAATGTGATATCTCTCCATTTGTTTAGGTTTTTCCTTAACTTTTTTCAACAGTGTTTTAATAATTTGAGGTGCACTGATTTTCCACATTTCATCAGTTTTATCTCTTAAGTATTTAATATTTTTGATGGTATTGCAAATGTTTGTATTTTCTGTTTCAGTTTCTCATTCATTGCTGGTTAATTTTTACCCCTCTTTTTTTATTGTGGCAAATTATTTCCCTAACATAAAATTTACCATTTTGAAGTGTAGAGTTCAGTGGCTTTTAATACATTAATATTGTTGTACAACAATTCTCACCATCCATCTGCAGACTTTTTTCATCTTACCAACTAAAACTCTATACTGGTTAAATAGTAACTGCCCATTTCTCACTCCCTGCAGCTCCTGGCAGCCATCATTCTACTTTCTGTGTCTATTGATTTGACTACTCTGAGTACCTCATATAAGTGAAGTCTTATAGTATTTATCCTTTGTGACTGGCTTATTTTATTTAACATAATGTGTTCAAGATTCATCCATGTTGTAGCATGTGTCAGAATTTTCTTTAAGTCTGGAAACTCAGCAGTGGCCACAGGACTGGAAAAGGTCAGTTTTCATTCCAATTCCAAAGAAAGGCAATGCCAAAGAATGCTCAAACTACCACACAATTGCACTCATCTCACATGCTAGCAAAGTGATGCTCAAAATTCTCCAAGCCAGGCTTCAACAGTACATGAACTGTGAACTTCCAGATGTTCAAACTGGATTTAGAAAACACAGAGGAACCAGAGATCAAATTGCCAGCATCTACTGGCTCGTCGAAAAAGCAAGAGAGTTCCAGAAAAACATCTACTTCTGCTTTATTGACTACACCAAAGCCTTTGACTGTGTGGATCACAATAAACTGTGGAAAATTCTTAAAGAGATGGGAACACCAGACCACTTTACCTGCCTCCTGAGAAATCTGTATGTAGGTCAAAAAGCAACAGTTAGAACTGGACATGGAACAACAGACTGGTTCCAAATAGGGAAAGGAGTACATCAAGGTTGTATATGGTCATCCTGCTTATTTAACTTATATGCAGAGTATATCATGTGAAAGGCTGGACTGGATGAAGCATAAGCTGGAATCAAGATTGCTGGGAGAAATATCAATAACCTCAGATATGCAGATGACACCACACTTAAGGCAGAAGGTAAAGAGGAAGTAAAAAGCCTCTTGATGAAAGTGAAAGAGGAGAGTGAAAAAGTTGGTTTAAAAGTCAACATTCAGAAAACTAAGATCCATGGCATCTGGTCCCATAACTTCATGGCAAATAGATGGGGAAACAATTGAAACAGTGACAGACTTTATATTTTTGGGCTCCAAAATCACTGCAGATGGTGGTGACTGCATCCATGAAATTAAAAGACACTTGCTCCTTGGAAGAAAAGTTATGACCAACCTAGACAGCATATTAAAAAGCAGAGACATTACTTTGCCAACAAAGGTCCATCTAGTCAAAGCTGTTGTTTTCCAGTAGTCATGTATGGATGTGAGAGTTGGACTATAAAGAAAGCTGAGTGCCGAAGAATTGATGCTTTTGATGTGTAATGTTGGAGAAGACTCTTGAGAGCCCCTTGGACTGCAAGGAGATCCAACGAGTCCATCCTAAAGGAGATCAGTCCTGAATGTTCATTGGAAGGCCTAATGTTGAAGCTGAAGCTCCAATACTTTGGCCACCTGATGGCGAAGAACTGAGTCATTGGAAAAGACCCTGATGCTGGGAAAGATAGAGGGCAGGAGGAGAAGGGAATGACAGAGGATGAGATGGTTGGATAGCATCACCAACTCAATGGACATGAGTTTGACTAAACTCCAGGAGTTGGTGATGGACAGGGAGGCCTGACGTGCTGCTGTCCGTGTGGTCACTAAGAGTTGGACATGACTGAGCAACTGAACTGAATATTCTATTGTATGTACAGTTGACTCTTGTAGAACATGGTTTGAACTGTGTATGTCCACTTATGTGGAGATTTTTTTTCAGTAGTGAATACTTCTGAACTCCATGATCACTGTTGAATCCATGGCTGCAGAGGAGCCTTAGATACTGAGAGCCACCTATAAGTTATATGTGAATTTTTGAGGGTACCAATTGTTGGCATCCTTAACCCCCACATTATTCAAGGATCACCTGTATATACCATATTTTGTTTATTCATTCATGGTTATTCATTTTTTTTTTTAATTTTAAAAGCCAGAACATTTATTGTGTGACTAATCGGTGAAATCCTTAAGATGAACTGGATGCTGCAACAGCCACTCGCTTGGGTGTAGGTGTTGTTCCTTCACGGAATCCATGCCTGATACTGCGGTATACAATTTTTAGGTGCCTCATTCGACCAGTCCCGGTAGTATTTCGTCTTTTAGCTTTAGCACTCCAATTATACTTTCTCTTTCGCTTGGCAGGGTAGCCACACTTGCCACAGGTTGACTTCTGAAGGTGGTAGGCCTTAGAGCCACAGCGGCGGCACAGCGTGTGCGTCTTATTACGACCTTTCCAAACAATGACATTCCCTTCGTCATCTTACATCTGTTGCCGAGACCAAAGAGAGCCATGGTTATTCATTCTAACACTGTTCATCACTAGACTCTTGGGTTGTTTCCATCGTTTGGTTTTTGTGAATAATGCTGCTGTTGATATAGACATACAAATACCTGTTCCAGTCCCTGCTTTCAGTTCATTTTGGTGTGTGCCCAGAAGGGGATTGTTGGATTGTATTGTGGCACTAGTGGTAAAGAACCCATCTGCCAATGCAGGAGACTTAAGGGATGTGGGTTTGATTTCTCAGTCAGGAAGATCCCCTCGAGGGGAGGGCATGGCAACCCATTCCAGCATCACCTTGAGCATCCCTTTGGACAGAGGAGCCTGGCGGGCTACAGTCTGTAGGGTTGCAAAGAGTCTGACATGATGGAAGTGACTTGGCACATGCATGGTAATTTTAGGTTTCAATTTTTGAAGACCTGCCATACTCTTTTCCATAGTGGCTGTTCCATTTACATTCCCACTAGCAATGCACAAGATTTCCAGTTTCTCTACATTCTTAGCCACACTTTTTTTCTATTTTTGTTTTGTTTTTGTTAGTAGTGTGACTTCCCTGTAGCTCAAACGGTAAAGAATCTGCCTGCCATGTAGGAGACCAGGGTTCGATTCCTGGGTTGGGAAGTTCCTCTGGAGAAGGGAATGGCAATCCACTCCAGTATTCTTGCCTGGAGAATTCCATGGACAGAGAAGCCTGGTGGGCTATAGTCCATGGGGTCGCAAAGAGTCGGACACGACTGAGCGACTAACACACACACAGCCATCCTAATGGGTGTGAAATGGTTTCTTATTGTGGTTTTAATTTGCATTTCCCTGATGATTAGTGATGTTAAGCATCTTTTCATGTGCTTATTGGCCGCTTATGTGTCTCTTTTTTTTTTTTTTTCGATTGAATTCAACAAGTATTTATTGAGTGCCTGTTACACGCAAGATTTTGTTTCAGATACTTGGGACACATCAGAGAACAAAACAACAGCCCCTGCCCTCATGGAGCTTACAGTCTAGCATTTACGACCACTTCACCTGCACGCAGTGACCCTGGGCAAGTCACTGTACCTCTGTCCTCAGCCACCTGATGCAGGAGTAAAGAGGCCCGGCTCAGACATAGGTAACTGGCTGGCTGTGCTGGAGATGCTAAACAGGGCACCTACCCTCAGCCCACCACCCAGACAGTCGAGAGGGCTAGAAGCTGGCTTTTAATAATAAAGTACAGGAGGAGGGGCACAGGGACTGGAGCTGGTAGTCTGCTAGACTGCTGCTTCAGGGCCTGGGCTGGCTACACGAACTGCTGCTGCTGCTGCTGCTTCTTGGTGACTGATGGGAAGCAACTATTCTGAGATTTCAAAGAATTTTCAATCTAGATGCATTTTACTTGACTTCTTGGCTCCATGACAGTTTAATTTGGGGTTAAAAGCAAGTTCATTTTACCTCCCCAAAATATTTCCTTAACTTAATTTCCCAGGTTTAAATTTTGAGAAGAATAGTTCAGTCTCCCGGTATGGAGCATCTCAAGTTGAAGATATGGGAAATATAATCTTAGCAATGATTTCAGACCCTTATAGTAAGTACTGGTGTTATCACAATGGGGACCTAAATCTGATCCCATCCACTTTCTGTCACCTATGCTTCTGAGTCCCATTCTGCCCCACCTACACATACCCACACGCTCAGAGCTTTCTCTCCAACTAAAAGGATGACTTGTATGTTCTCATTTTAGATCACAGGTTTTCAGATCCAGAGAGAGTAAATTACAAATTTGAAAGTGGCACTTGGTAAGTACTTGCATACTACTCCATTGGAGTCTTTCAGTGTGTTTGTATTCATATTGTGGTATTTAATCCCCTTATATTTTAGTGACTTTACTGACCCTTTTGGCTATCCATTTTCTACTGTTACATCATTCATTAAAGGAGATTGTGATTTAAGGTGAGCTTGGATGTTGGGATTAACATTTAATGAAATATTTGTATCCTTAAGTCACGATGACCTTAGGGACATCTTGTGTTTCTATCTGTGATTTTGATTTTAGCCTCTCTGAACTGTCCATCCTCACTGGAAAATTTCCAAGGGGGGAAAATCATAGGGCTTAAAAGAGTTCACAAGGTTTTTACTGAGATAATTTTAAGTATGTTCTATCAGCTCCTACCTTAAAGCACAGGAAATAACTGGGGAGAAGTATGAAATGGTGCTATCTCTGTTTGTGATCAAAGGTAGACCTATTTGTACATCACTGCACTGGCTTGCATGAGATTACTTGGTGCCTGAAGTGAACAGAAACTTCTGACATCTTTGCCCACTAGAGAGACACTGAGGCCTATTTAGTTGTGGGAAAAGTGCTCATTAATGTCCTCAGAGTACTGAAAATAAAAATATGGGAGGAATAGAACATCAAAAGATGTCAAAATATAGAATAGGTGATTTACAAATGACTCATTAATGTACGGGAACTCCCAAGCATTTTCATAAACACTCTGTGATGCCTCCGTGTTTGATAGGGGAGATATTTTAATGGCAGACTTCTGACCACGTGCCCGTATTCCTGATGTGGGTTAATTACCCGCTTTATGGGAATGTTAAGTTTTTGCCGTCAAGCTGGATCTAAACCCCACTGGTGTACTGGCCAGATCAGAGAATGAGTTTAAACCTATGCTTCTCAGCTCTAGTAACTTACAGGCCATCAGGGTGTTGGGAGGGTTTTTCTTCCTATGAATTGATCTCGGGTTCTTGTGAGAACAAGAAAGCAGCAACTTAGCTGATAGGCGGTTTGCTGGGTGAGCAAGCTGTGCTGAACTTGCAGAGGCCATTGCCTTTGTGTAGTTACCCACCTAAAGAATACTTTGAACTATATACCCAGAGAATTTTTGAAATTACGAAGTGCAGTAGGCAGTATGACAAGTCTGTCTGAACTCCAAATGAAGAATAGCTCAAGTGCAAATAGGCCTGTTAGGAGGGGCTAGTAGGTCAGACTGCCTAGCATTATCATGTAAGCTGAAGTTTTGCTTGATCCACAGCAGCAAGATGGAACTTATTGATGACAACACAGTAGTCAGGGCACGAGGTTTACCATGGCAGTCTTCGGATCAAGATATTGCAAGATTCTTCAAAGGACTCAATATTGCCAAGTTGGTTTTCCTTAATCTCTATTAGACTTAACAGTCCCAAGGGGATAAATAGATGTTGTGTCATTTTCCTCCTCACTGTTGTTCCCCCCCCCACCCCCGTTGTTTTCTGTTCGGTTATTTTTCAAAGGGGCGGTGCAGCACTTTGTCTGAATGCCCAGGGTCGGAGGAACGGAGAAGCCCTGGTTAGGTTTGTGAGCGAGGAGCACAGAGACCTGGCGCTGCAGAGACACAAGCATACATGGGGAGCCGGTACATCGAGGTACGTCCTCAACCGGACAGCTGATGGCTGACAAGCCTGGCGTCTTGAACGAGTGTGCGCATCAGAAGGCTCAGAAACTGCATTTCATTCCCCTTTGTTTTTCCTTAGGTTTACAAAGCAACAGGTGAAGATTTTCTTAAAATTGCTGGCGGTGAGTACCTTTCATACAATGTGGCTATATTGAGAAGGATCTAAAATTTTACTTATATACCAAAGGCAGATAAATACAATCATGAATGTTTTTTTACTGCCAAGGAAACATAGGAGTTGACTTTTATTCTTTTGACAGGAGGAAGAAATATCCAGTGGTATCAGGTAGTGTACTGTGTAACGCTTGTCCTAAGGCTTAAGTCAACCAGCTGTTCAGTTCAGTTCAGTCGCTCAGTTGTGTCCGACTCTTTGCGACCCCATGAATCGCAGCACGCCAGGCCTCCATGTCCATCACCAACTCCCAGAGTTCACTCAGACTCACGTCCATCGAGTCTGTGATGCCATCCAGCCATCTCATCCTCGGTCGCCCCCTTCTCCTCCTGCCCCCAATCCCTCCCAGCATCAGGGTCTTTTCAAATGAGTCAGCTCTTCGCATGAGGTGGCCAAAGTACTGGAGCTTCAGCTTTAGCATCATTCCTTCCAAAGAAATCCCAGGGTTGATCTCCCTCAGAATGGACTAGTTGGATCTCCTTGCAGTCCAAGGGACTCTCAAGAAGTTAAATAGCAATTAAATATACTTCTATACAAAGGCCAAAGGGTACATGTAAAGTCATGTACAAAGGGAAAGAGTGGTTCATGAAAAAAATTAATAGTCTGAAAACTTTGAAACAGCCATAATGGCCGTACCCAAATACCTGTAATTGTTGCATATCTGCTTCTAATTTTTCTCTCAACTTCATAACTCATCAGTGGCCAGGAACATGGTAGCTTTCTGGCTTCTAGTATTTTAGAATATGTGATGTTTGAAGTAACATGGTCAAAAAGAAGTAGGAATAGGGAGTCTTTATCAATTCTGGAGTGATTTGTAACTGTAAAACCTAAAAATAATAGATAAAAAATGTCAACTGTGGTTTGTCCAACAGATATTTTTTTTTGCTCATATTGCTTTAATTTCCTTTCTCCTTTTAGTATATTATGAATATCTTCTTAAATATCTCAGTGTTCCTCAGTGCTCATTGCCAGGTTTCCCAGGTGGCGCTAGTGGTAAAGAATCCACCTGCCAATAAGGAGAGGCACAAGATGCGGGGTTGATCCCTGGGTTAGGAAGATCCCCTGGAGAAGGAAATGGCAACCAACTCCAGTATTCTTGCCCAGAAAATCTCATGGACAGAGGATCCTGGTGGGCTACAGTCCATGGAGTCACAAAGAGTTGGACATGACTTAGCACACACATGCAATTACATTTATCATAATTTTTTATGAAAACAATCATATTGGAAACAAGCTCCAGTTGCCCAACTTTTCACTCTATAAGTATGTTGCAGTGAATATTTTTTATATCTCTGTATGTGCCACTCCTTAGGATAAATTCCTAAAAACAGGATAGCTAGATCAAAGAATATGGACATCTTAAGGGGTTTTGGACACATACTGCCAAAATATGCTAAAGTGGCTTTCACTTAAATACAGAGAATTTTTCTACCCCTTCATTATCATTTTGTTATTTATCCCTGATAAAAATCTTGACAACTGTAAAACTTGTAGTAACAACATTCTGTTAATACAATTAGCTGATACATTTCTTGCACTTATTTCTTAAAATAAACCAAGGCTTCCAAATTAAAAACTTCAAGTTTAGTAGGGTTTCCAATGTTTCATATTCATTGGAGATAAAATATATTTGGAAGTGCTATGGTCCTGAGGTTCCGTGGTAGATAACATTGTACATCGCAGGTAGCAAAGTTATTTGAGAATTTGCTACAAGGCAGCATTGTACAAAATGCTTCATGTTGAGCAGAGTATTGATAAATGTTGAAACTAGCTGCCAAATGTGTTCATTATCCTCTCTACTTGAGTATGTTTGGACCTTTCTAATAAGAAGTAGTTAGGAAAACAATAACAAAAATCACTAAGTGCTTTGTATATAATCACTTATTCTCATAATTTATGAGGTAGGTAATTTTACTCCCATTTTTCAGATGAGCACACTGAGGTACAGAGATTAAACTTGACTGAGGTCACAGCCTGGAAAATGATAAAGTCACAGTTGCACCCAGGCATTCTAGCTTCAGGGTCTGTGCCCTTAGCCACCATGACTAGTTACTTCTCCTTCAAGAATATGATTGTTGGTCCATGATTTAACTGTATGGCTACTTTCTTAAATTAAGAGAGGTATTTTATGAAAAGAGTAGAGGGGAAAGTTTCAAATTAATTGGAGGTGAGTTCTGATTCCTGGAATGTTACTATGAATTCTTTGGGTAGTGCAGGTCTTAATTATAAATTCAGGACACTGCCAGAGATGTCACCATTTTAATTTTGGTGAAGTTGATGTCTTAACTGTTTCTCCCTGTGCTTCCTGCTGTTTGTCTTCCCAGGTACATCCAATGAGGTGGCCCAGTTTCTCTCCAAGGAAAACCAAGTCATTGTCCGCATGCGGGGGCTCCCCTTCACGGCCACGGCTGATGAAGTGGTGGCCTTCTTTGGACAGCACTGCCCCATCACCGGGGGGAAGGAAGGCATCCTCTTTGTCACCTACCCGGATGGTAGGCCCACCGGGGATGCTTTTGTCCTCTTTGCTTGCGAGGAATATGCACAGAACGCACTGAGGAAGCATAAGGACTTGTTGGGTAAAAGATACATTGAACTCTTCAGGAGCACAGCAGCTGAAGTTCAGCAGGTTGGTGGCTTTGCTTTATGTCTATCCTCTTTTTGTTTAATTTATTTCTTAATTGAAATATAGTTGGTTTGCAGTGTTTTAGGTATATAGCGAAGCAATTCAGTTATATATCCTTTTTCAGATTTTTTCCATCATAAGGTATTACAAGATATTGAATATAGTTTCTGTTCTTTATTTCAGATCCCACATTATTCGGTGTGCTAAAATAAAACTTGAAATAAAATTTGGAAATTATAGAAAGTATAAACACATAAAAAAATCTTATTCTGTAACTAAATGAGAGCCACTGTTAAAATACACACAGAAAAATTCAATCTTTAATTCTGTGTCTAACAGCAGCATATAATTCATTTAGAAAGTCTATTTGCCAGGTTGTTTTTTTTTTTCCTCCATCATTAGAAATTTCTAGGTAAACATGCTAATAAAATGGTCAGTTTCTGATTGATTTCTTTAGAACTGGATATAGGGAAATAAGGTTTTAATGTCTTGCCAAATTTATTTCCCAAAAGGCTTGATCAGTTTCATACTGCTGGGAGAGTGCAAAGTGTCCTTTTGTCCTGCTGCTGGTCATCCCTTTCAGAACTCTTTTTGAGACACGGACAGAGCAGTCAATTCCCAAAAACATGCCAAGATCTAAGCATAAAACCATCTCTAGGGTCTCAAGCCTTTCAGCTGTTCTTCTTGACTTACAAGCTGATCATTTCACTTCAGGGGTCAGTTAGCTTTGCACCTGAGATCATGTTGACTGTTTCACATGGCTCTTCAACTTATTCTGCTTGATTCGACAGTAGGATATAGTCATTTCAGTGATTTTCTTTGGTCTTTTTTGCAAGCAATTCAGACACTGACTACTGTTAGTTCAGTGAGATCCTAAAGTGATTTTGTCTAGCTTCTGCAAAGCCCATTGTAATGATTTAAAATAATTCTCCAAAGTTAAATAGAACCATAATCTGCTAGAATATCAGATTGATTTTTATGCTCAAATAAATGTAAGCGAAATGCTACATTTATTATGTGTTCTATTGTACTGGTGCTCTTGAATCTTAAACTATGAGCATACTTGTAGTATAATCAATTGTACCTGTTGAAAGTGAGTATCATAAATTCTGAATCTCTAAAATATGCTGAGCATGCTCAAGGCTTAAAACATCCTGCCCAAACTAGAGGGCGGGGGGTGAAATTTTTATTTTAGATCTTTAATTCAAAAGAACTATTCCATGGAAATCATGCCCTAGAATTATTACCCCAGAGCCTGGGCTGCTGCTGCTGCTACTGCTGCTAAGTCGCTTCAGTCGTGTCGACTCTGTGTGACCTCAGATGGCAGCCCACCATCCTCCCCCGTCCCTGGGATTCTCCAGGCAAGAACACTGGAGTGGGTTGCCATTTCCTTCTCCAATGCATGAAAGTGAAAAGTCAAAGTGAAGTCGCTCAGTCGTGTTCGACCCTCAGCAACCCCATGGACTGCAGCCCACCAGGCTCCTCCGTCCATGGGATTTTCCAGGCAAGAGTACTGGAGTGGGGTGCCGTTGCCTTCTCCAGCTACTGTTTGTTTATTGGCTTGGATGTAGAGTATGCTGTCCCTATGACTGCCATAGGTGGTTTTGAGTGTAGGGGGCAGTTTTCTCTTTCCTGCCTCCCATCTCTAATAATTTACCTAATACGTACTGAAGCAGTCTTAGACTCTCCACTGTCTTTGTTACTAGTAATCACTTAACTCAAGGTCTTTTCACTCACCTTCTGTTTGGCAGTACTGTAGGTGCTAGGCCATTTCCTGTCCCAGGTTTGTTTAGAACCACATTTGTTTTCTCTTCATGTTCTTCCCCCTAATGTTTGTACTGTGTCTGGATTATTTGTATATTTTCTTAAAGTCTTGCTTTCTCTTTGGCTGTGTTGTGTTTACTTTTTATTATTGTCACCTCTTATTCACCTAGCAATTGGACAGTGAGGAAGTTAGGGCAGTTTGGGGGGAGTTCATGGATTGTCTTATCTTTTTAGTTATGAGCTGGTAACTAGTTGGGCTTCCCTCCTAGCTCAGTTGGTAAAGAATCTGCCTGCAATGCAGGAGACATGGGTTTGATTCCTGGTTTGGGAAGATCCCCTGGAGAAGGAAATGGCAACCCACTCCAGTATTCTTGCCTAGAGAATCCCATGGGCAGAGGAGCCTGGGGGGCTACAGTCCATGGGGTCCCAAGAGTCAGACATGACTTAGCGAATAGACCACTGCCACGTGAGCTGATAAAGGCTACAGTGGTAAATGGGTAGAAATCTTGGGGATTCCACACATGGCATTTGCACAAGGACCTCCTCGTATTATTAGCTAATAGGCATACTCTAAACTACAACAAAAGTAGACAACAACTTTGTAACACGAGTTTTGCCTGGGAGCAATTCTTTCTCCATTACAAAATGTTCCTGACCTCTCATCCATTCTCAAGAGAGCTGAATTCCATGAATTTAAAAGATAGGATCCTCTCTTTTGCCACTGTCTCAAATTCACATGGAAACTGATTTTTTTATTTTCACGAATGGATTGTTTTTTTCAGGTTTATGTTATCCAGGCATTCTGCTTTATATATCATTATAAATGTGACATATTTTAATGTAATTGAGTCACTATTTGACCTGTGGTTCCTTTACTGGGTCGTTTTCTTTATATTCTTGGGTTTGGAGATAAAATGTGAAGATGATATTGAGAGCACTCTTTAATGAAATGAAATCTAATAGGTTGTCCATAAGTCCGCATTTTAACAATATGTCCTGAAAAGCAGCAGACTTGAAGAGTAGTTTCTCAAAGCAGATAGTGATGCATTTGTCTGTGGGGGAGGGTGAGGGTGGGATGATTTGGGAGAATGGCATTGAAACATGTATATTATCCTATGTGAAATGAATCGCCAGTCCAGGTTCGATGCATGATACAGGGTGCTCAGGGCTGGTGCACTGGGATGACCCAGAGGGTTGATATGGGGAGGGAGGTAAAAACAAAGAAAAAAGTCCTTAATCTAAGTTCATTGTGTTGTGTGTGGCATATACCTCAGAATGCCTGTAACAAAAGTGGGCTCACGATCTCCCAGCTGAAAAGCATGGACGACTTTCTCTCTGAGTGCTTCTCAGACTTTATTATGCTGGTCGATCACCCGGGGATCTTGTTAAACTGCAGACCCACACAGACTTGGTTGGGGTGGAGCCAAGAGGATACAGTTCTAGCCACTCCCCAGGGACGCCAGCCCTGGCCTGCAGGCAGCATTGCAGTAGCGAAGCTCTGAATGACTTCTGTTTTGCTTCAACACAGGTGCTGAATCGATTCTCCTCGGCTCCTCTCATCCCACTTCCAAACCCTCCCATTATTCCAGTCCTACCTCAGCAGTTTGTGCCCCCTACAAATATTAGAGACTGTATACGCCTTCGAGGTCTTCCCTACGCGGCCACAATTGAGGATATCCTCGACTTCCTGGGGGAGTTTTCCACCGATATCCGAACTCATGGGGTCCACATGGTATTGAACCACCAGGTAAGAAAAGCACTTACTGGAAAACTGATTTTCTGCTGCTTATTAAAGACACTCTTCAGTAAACAAGTAACAATTGTTCATCTGTTTGTATAGTATGTTTTGCAGGAAAAATTTAACTATAAATGCAAGAGATCTTTTAAGATGAGCTCCAGAAAGAATGCTGGAGTTGGTACAGTAATTCAGATTCAGCTCTGATTCCATTATCACATACATCCACTAAGTCATCAATAGCATCAGGTCGGAGAAAAAGACGTTATCAGCATTTTACTACTGCAACTACTGAATTCTGCTGGAGTGAGAAAGCAATCATAGACATTTAAAAGCAATAAACATGTCTGTGCTCCCAAGTATTTTGTATCCATAGATGATTTAGAAATGGCTTATTTCATGTAGCTATCAAAGCACATTTAGTAGAGTGCAAACTCAGAAAGAACTTGTATCTATACCACTTGGAACAGTATGTGATCATAAAAGACATTCAGATGTATTAGTGTATTTGTGTGCGTGCTAAGTCATTTCAGTAATGTCCAACTCCTTGTGACCCACCCAACTTCAGCCTGCCAAGTTCCTATGTCCATGGGATTGTCCAGGCAAGAATACTGGAGTGAGTTGCCATGCCCTCCTCCAGGGGATCTTCCTGAGCCAGGGGTTAAACCCGCGTCTCTTACGTCTCCTGCTTTGGCAGGCGGGTCTTTACCATTAGCGCCATAGTTGTTGAGAATCCTCTGTGAAAAATCTAACCAGATTCTTATAGTATGCAATATATATTTTAAGCATATTAAAAATAGGTCTCGGCTGGTATCTCTTGCTTTTTGAATAAAATTAATTATATTAGTTACTGGGGAATTTGCCAGTATGTTGTGTTATCATAAGCAGGGCAGAACTCTAAATACCCATATAGCATGTAATTCTAATGAAAGTTTTGGAACTGTTTATTAAAAAGCCAAGTTGTATTAATTTTTCAAAGATGTTTTCTGTGCATTATAGTCTGAATATAGGTTTGTATTAGAAATACCCACATTTTCTGAACTGCTAGTTTCCCACTTGCTGTTTTCTTGTGAAGATGGGTCACGTTCATAACCATAATCCTGTCTCACTGGAAAGTGCATGCCACTGGGTATAGGGAACCAGAAGATACTGAGTCCCTGGTTGATGCTCCACACTGACATGTGCTTACTCTCATGTCACTTTTGAGCTGTGTAACTTTTTATCCAACTAGGACTCCTCTCGGCATGTTTCACTGATGGGAGCCCTTTTGAATCAAATTCCCCACAATTCAGCATCACCAGAGAATTGTTTGGGTTCTGAGTCACCATTTCTAGTAATCTAGGGGCTATTATTACTCTTTGATTAACAACCGTGGACAGATTTGCCTCTCATTGACCCTTGTGACCTCCTGTGATTGCACCTGGGAGAAGTGCTTCTTTGATGATGGACAAGCTCTTAGCTGCCTCGAAGATGTTAGTTTTCCATCTTGGACTGGGTTTCCCTGGTGTCCTTAATTTCCCTGGAATGGTAACTCTGATGGTAACTTGCATGGTAATCATTTGCCATAACTAGTCCCTTAGAAACTTGAAAGAAACCCATAAAATAAAAAAAGGAGTCTTACAAGCCAGTTGTATCTTTCTTTCTCTCCCATAAAATGTCTGTGCTAAATAAGACTAAGGCATTCTGGCCCTGTGTAGCAGAGATCCACCAGCTTTGTTTTAAATAGGATTTTTAGCAAGCTGTTAGTAACCGAGGAAATGTCTATAAATACCTGTTGGCCAAGGTTTAAAATGGAGAAGCAAAGAAAGAGGTGAGAGATGGGCTCCCACTAGTGCTGGTGCTCCAGCTCCGGCCACCCTTCACCGCGCTCTGCAATCCCAACTCCTCCCTGCCTTCCCTGTCTACAGGCCACACCCCAAGCTAGGCAGGCTTCAGGGAGGAGGAGAAGGGATGTTCCACGTCAGTGAGGGACAGACTTGAGAGCCCGTAGAGAACACTGGTTGGTTCATTTTCATGTAGGAGGACGGGTAAAGCTCGAATACTGGTTCTGTTACTAGCTTTTCTCAGTTGAGTGAGCTTTAATCAGATTTTTCAGAAAGGGAAAAACCCAGTGTACAATCCTATAGTTTGAAACCACAGTCACAAGGAGACCCTTTCGAAAAGCCATAAATCTAATTCTAGTTGATAAAAACCCAAAAAGGATCACTTTCAGCTATGAGCTCTCAAAACTTATTTCTTCAAGGTTTTGTGGGCAATTCTGTTGATCAGGTGATGAAACATAAGTCAGGTTTCAGTAGATCTTACTGTCACCCAGATTTTGTGGCTAAAATGTCTGTACCATGGGTGATTGTCACTGTGCATTGTTTTGTAAGCAACCACTTCCTTGTTGAAGGAGACAGTCTCCTTTTGTTTTTATTCTTCCTTACGCGCTCAGGGCCGCCCGTCAGGAGATGCCTTTATCCAGATGAAGTCTGCGGACAGAGCATTTATGGCTGCACAGAAGTGTCATAAAAAAACCATGAAGGACAGATATGTTGAAGTCTTTCAGTGTTCAGCTGAGGAGATGAACTTTGTGTTAATGGGGGGCACTTTAAATCGAAATGGCTTATCCCCACCGCCATGTAAGTTACCATGTAAGTTTTTCTTGGGTCTTGGCGCTATTCTACGCTATATGCTGGTAGGTGCTTAAGCTGCTTTCATAACTTTCTGTGCCCCTGGTTCTTTCTAAGGCAGGTGAGGTGGTTACATAAGGCTTTCCCATCTGAAATCAGTAGTATCTGGTAATCATTTAAGACCTTGGTTGTGGACACCCATAATTAGAGATGCTACATATACCTCCTTTCAAATTATATCTTGCTTTTCCAGTGATAAGCACTTGATTTCTGAAGCTTAGTGTGCTCAAGATAAGCACTGACTCTGGGAGGCAACCTGGCTATGTAGATATTTTAATACGCATTTAAAGGTAAAATAAATATAACAGATCCTTTTTGTTTTTTTCCTGCAACATATTGTGGTTTTTTTTTTTTTTTAAGCAAAGGGTGATTTGATGCCCATTTTGCATTTTTAATTTTTTGAAGATTAAGTATTTTGGGGGAAGGATAACCTGAAGAGCATCTCTCTTGCTCTCCAGGATATCTGGAATGAGCAGGTTAGTAAAAACTAAAATGCGTAAATAAATTAGCCAAAGTTACCATTGGATCACAGGATCAGTGCTTAAATCAAGCCATGCTGTTGCTCATTGGCACCTGGGTGCAAGCCATCTGGAATCCTGTTTGAGAGGAATAAGCCCTTTAGCATGGAGAACAAGTCTGGTTCACGACTAAGGAACATTTGGGGATCTGATGTTCAAAACTTGAATTTCCTGATAAAGTTTTCAGTTTTGAATAAGACTTTTTCTTAGGAAGTATGTTGGGTATATTTAAAGAATGTTGCACTCAAAGTATAGTCCAAAGATAACTAAGAAAGTGAACTGGATGGTGTGCTTGATTCCAATAAAATGTTGAGTGTTAAGACATCACTTTCTAGTAAAGAGGAATCCATACCAATAAACCTGTTTGATGAACTGTTATTCATAGAACATTTGGTAGGGCTTAATCCTTTATTGCCCTTGGAATTCCTAAATGCTAATATTCCATTTATCTGCTGCTTGCTGTTGGTGAATATCTAAGAATTGATCACTAATGACTATAAAGTTTAAAACATTCTTATTGGGCCGAAGTAGATATCTTAATGCAATCTGTTGTGTGTTTCCTGTCCATAAACCACTGATAATATCACTAACTTTTGCAATTTCCTTTTGCAATTTCCTTTATTGATAATCTATCAACCATTATAAGATAAGGGAATTTCTCCATCATGTATAACCTCAATTCTTTACTGTGATACATTTTTACTTCTCTATTCCTAGTGGAAAAAATGGTCATTACAGGCTGCATAAGACTTGTATTTCTCTTTCCCCCATCACAAACCCTAAAATAATAATTTTTCAAAATTTAAATGCATTTTTACATAAAAACTTCCATATTTTAATTACCTTCTAAAGATTTTAATTAAAATTCAGCTGTTTGTCATTTTAATGGGAGAGTTTGCTAATTGAAAATAATTAGAACCAATTTGTGCACACGCTTATGCTTGTTCTGGTAGTTGAGTCGTTTAGTCATGTCCGACTCTTGCGACCCCTTGGACTGTAGCCTGCTGGACTCCTGTGTCCATGGAAATTCTCCAGGCAAGAATTCTGGAGTGGGTTGCCATTTCTCCCTCCAGGGATGGTTGTTCTGCCACACTTATTTTTTTCTGCCAACTCACTTTAGGTGACCCTCTCTTTATGACTTAGGTGCCTCTGTTCTGTGTGCCCTTTTTTTGGACTTTCCAGGTCAGGGATCATAATTTTAAAATTATCTACACACTAGGTATCTAACATGTAACAGTTTTTGATAGATATGAAGGAGGCACCCCAAAATTGAATATGAGATCAATATGTTAGTCTTAGGTTTTTGGTTTGTTTGGAGGGGTTGGGGTTTTTGGTTTTGTTTGTTTGTTTTTGGCTGCACTGCTTGGCTTGCAGGATCTCAGTTCCCCAGCCAGGGACTGACCCAGGCCACAGCAGTGAAAGCCCAGAATACGAACCGCTAGGCCACCAGGGCCCCTAGGTCTCACTGTCTTGTTCAGCTAACTTACTCATCTCCACAGACATACAGAAACCTCTAAGAAGACCCACAGACAGTAGGGGTTTTCATGTGAAAAGTTATCCATTGGGCCTCAGCTGTTTGCAAACTATATTAGGTGATCCTACGTTTGAAAATTGAAGACAGGGACCCCACATTCAGGCTGCCGCTCGGTTCTCTCTCCTGTTGTGTGTAGGTGTCCTGAAGAGTTGTGCTCATCCCACACGTTAAACTAGGGACCAGCAAGTGGTCTGATTTAAGTGAGTTGCTGTCTTCAAAGACTGTGCATAGCCAGAAGACAAAAAATCCCGTCCTTTCTAATCTAATCTGAATCTATTTTTCATCAGCTGACTCTCAGGAAGACTTACATACATTATTTCTTCAGGGTTCTTTTTCAAGGAATCTTTTTTTATTCACTGATCTGAAGATGTCAGTTCATTTTGAAAACCCATCTTCTGGGTGGCCTTGAAGTGTGCACAATACAGAGATACCCTGCTTTTAGGTTACTCACTCTGTCACAATCTGTGCTTCGGCATAGCACATGGTCCTGGTGAGAAGTAGTTTACCCTAACTGTGCTGTGCTGTAGAGTTGATAACAAGATGGACTGGCAGTGTATAGCTCTCAAAAGGGGAAAAAAAAGAAAGCTTTTAGTTTGAAGTTACATGAGATGTCAGTCTGTCCCATGTTTCTTTCCTCAAAGAGTGAGTTTGTGGTTTCTTACACTTAGGAGCAGGGTAAAAAAAAAAAAAAAACGTGTCATGAAATTTTGAGAAGACTTGAAAGTCTACTTAGAACCTCTTTTTTTTCCCCCAAATTTCAAACTAAGAACCATTCTTTAGGTAGATAGAGTGTGTGAGATTTGAGATTGCTCCTAGGTATTATCTATATAATCAAAAGGCAGTCGCTTGGGACGGTATGCAGAACTGGTCTCTTTCTTTTATATGTGTGTATTGAAGGACAACCTCATGGCCTCAGTGCTTGCATGTGTCAGTATCACTAATATATCTCAAGGTCTCTCTCTCTGTTTGTTTAGGCCTATCCCCTCCCTCCTACACATTTCCAGCTCCCGCAGCAGTTATTCCTACTGAAGCTGCCATTTACCAGCCCTCAGTACTCCTGAACCCACGAGCGCTGCAGCCCTCCACGGCGTACTACCCCGCGGGCACCCAGCTCTTCATGAACTACACGGCGTACTACCCCAGGTAAGGCTCACAGGAACAAAGGACTCCTTTGCTAGCCCCTGCCTGAGTCCAAAAAGAATGTTGCCCGCCACGTGGAAGGTTAGCATGGCAGGCTGCAGTTTCTGGTCATATACATCTCTGTCCAAGAAGGTTGTTTCAAGACAACCAAAATATTTATTTTTTTATCCATCTCTTATTGACAGCATAGGCTTTTAGATTACTTGTGTATACAGCTTTCCTTTTTTCCTTCTGTTTTAGGGCTGTTCATGAGTTAGCCCAGTAATCATTATAAAAGAGTGACCATATCATGTGAATGAATTACAAAACAAGAAAATCTGTGGTGAGGGCAGTTAATTTTTAAGGATTCATGTCAGCCCAAAGTAGATAAAAACTGTTTTAAATTTTATAGGGCTTGTATTCTTTCCCCTCTAAGTCTTTACTAACAAGTCCAGAATGAGATTTTTCAGTTCTTTCTTAGACTCAACATATTTTAAATCTGATTGTTTTTAGTTGTTCTCAATTTCTTGGAGGCAACAGGATATAATGGAGAGAAATTCGTCAGCCTCATCTCTTCTTCTACCCGCAGCAGTTCACTTAACCTTTCTGGTTCTTAAACAGTGATGGGATCAGCCATGTTTCTGGAGTCCTGAGTCCCTCCCAGGTCTGATTGCCTGTGATTCTAACTTGGATATATAACTTCTCATTCTCAATCTTCTTTTCAAAAAAAATTTTAAGTCTTTGTTTAGTTACCCACCAGTTCACTTTATTAAAATAAAAATTTTACTTTGGCACAAGCAATATTGCTCAAATTTTTTTTTTAAGGTACACAAGGGCCTTGTTTTTGCCTTCTCAAACTATTTAAAATAGGTGTGTTGAATACATCCACCAAGGCACCTGTGAGGTTTTGGCCTGGAACTTACCGGTCTGATCTCTAGAGGTATGCCACACTGAGGCTTTTTATTTTTGTTGCTTGTTTGTTTGTTTGGCTGGGGAGTTTCGCTGGCCTTGCGGCATGGCTTTCGGGATCTTAGTTTCCCGACTAGGGATCAAACCCTGGGTCCCCTGCAGTGGGGTGTGGCGTCCTGACCACTGGGCACCAGGGAATTCCCGGTCCCACTGTATTTCCTTTCCCTCTCCATCTACAGCTTCCTCACAGGGAGCAAGAACACTGAGATCTTGGTAGCAGTGAAGTTTGTAGCCAATCAATTTATTTTTTTTTTAGGAATTTTAAAAACTTTCATTCCTGTTTTTAAATGGAAAATATTGAAAATTTTCTTTATTGGGGAAGAACAGTGAGAAAGCATGATAATCATCAGCTGACCATCTTTTGAAAATTTAAAAAGGCCCAGGAGCATGAGTAGTTGTTTTGGGTTGAGTGCTGTGTCAGGCACCCACTCCCGTCCCCATCTGTCAGCTTCTCAGTGCCTGTGACAGGCACTGGCTGGTAGCAGCCCTGGTTATCAGAAAGATCTTGGTCTTCCTTTCTTGCGCCATCAAAATCCCAGGAGTGGGATGCTCTGTGCCCCTGGTTGTCGGGGGCACTTTCTTGTGCCCGTAATACACGTGGACAGCATCCAGTTCCATCCTTGCCTTGCTCTCTGGACACTTAAAAGAAGGAATCGCTTAGAAATAGTTTCCCATCATAGTGAGTTGGGAGCTTAAGTCTGGAACTGAAGCCCCAAAGGCAAGAGAAACTGATTTATGGCTTAATAGTTCCTGTAATTTTTTTCTACCAGTAGTTTTAAAGTTTGTAATGTCATCCTTATTAAGTCTAAGAGGATAGAAGTAGTGAGTAAAAGTAGATTCAGATTTTACATAACTCTAAATCCAAAAGTGACCTCAGTTATTAATTTGAGAACATACACATCTCTGTGCTTGTAAATAATGTGACATACTAACATATGCTTGGTTTGTCTTTTCAACTTGCCAGTATGTCACTGACTTCTCGCCTAAGGAATATCTGCAAATTTACCTCACTCTTGTAACTTCCCACGATAACTAACAAGTTACTTCCCATTCATGTACCTTTCTAAGAATGAAAATGTCATAATTTTAAAATTCCTGTATTTTTATAGACATCTAAATGTATCTTTCTCTATTAAACCTCATTACTACTCTACTACTAAGTTGCTTCAGTCGTGTCCGACTCTGTGCGACCCCATAGACGGCATCCCACCAGGCTCCCCCGTCCCTGGGATTCTCCAGGCAAGAACACTGGAGTGGTTGCCATTTCCTTCTCCAGTTTTCCTTTAAAATTGGAGGAAGTTACAGTTCAGTACATACAGGCAAAGTCGTATCCGACTCTTTGTGACCCCATGGACTGTAGCCCACCAGACTCCTCTGTCCATGGAATTCTCTAGGCACGAATACTGGAGTAGGTTGCCATTCCCTTCTCCAGGGAATCTTCCTGATCTGGGGATCAAACCTAGGATCTCCTGCATTGCAAGCAGATTCTTTACTACCTGAGCCACCAAGAAAGCCCTTTCACACACAGGCAAAGGAGCCACAGTGGACTCCTAAAACCTGTAAAATCATTCTCCTGTTCCTTTAATGCAAGATATAAAGAAGTTTCCTATCTAACATCTCTTTTCTGTTGAAAGAAATCTGATAGATTTTTCCGTCAAAACCTATTATTCTTTCTTAAGTTCAAGCTGGTTGGCTCCCCATTAAGGATAAAAGTGATTTGTTTAGACAAAAATGAAGTTGAGGTGGCTATGAGCTCAGATATCAGATATACATTTGTTTACCTAGCTCTGTTAAAGCGTATTTTAAACCATTCCGCATATTGATCATTAAATACTTCTATGGAACAGTTTCACAAAAGTGGGATTTTTAAATCATGCTTGTGTGTTGTATTTAAATTAATATTTCCAAATAACTCCTAGTATGTTTCATTATTTGAATTTTCATTTCCCTCATTCTAGGAAATTATACACACGGACAGTGTTCAAACATTGGAATGTTCTGTTAACCAGACTTAAAAATCAGATATAATCTAAAAAAATTCCAAAAGCCATCAAATATTTCATAGTTTTGGGAGAACACCACTAATTTCTAACCTTACATGACTCTGTAATGTAAATGTTGAAAGTATATCTTGGCTTATTTGCTGATGTGTAGGAAAATGAGAGATAGCATCTTCAGGCTAAAACAGGATATTAAATCGGAAGCTCTGGAGTTTGTCTCTTTTCAAATTAGAAATAAATTTAAATTCCCTCCACTTAAAAAAAAATATTGAGGTATAGTTGATTTACAGTGTTGTTTATCTCTGCTTGTACAACAAGGTGATTAATTATACACATTTTCTTGTTCTTTTCCATTATGGTTTATCATAGGATGTTGTCCCTCCCCTTTTTAAATGAAAGCTCTCTGACTTCAAATTAATGCCATATGTTCATTACTTTAAAGATGCTAACATATTCTGCAAACTTTTAAAAGCAGGCCCCTCAGAAAATGATACTGATTTTTACCTGTTTTTAATTAATTTATCTGGGCAAGCTGTTCTTCAGTACCGCTGTGTGCAACACATTTGGAATATTAGGATTAATAAAATAGGAACTCTTTCTGCCATAGGGTAGCTGCCAGAATTCATCCCTGTGCAAAGTCAGTGACTTCAAAGGGCTCCTTCCGCTAGAGGGCATTTGTTCTTATTTTATTTCCTCCTACTTGGTGTATCTTCCAGTGGGTATTGCTCTGAGAATACACTGATAGCATCTCTCACTTGTGTGTTGTATTTAAATTAATATTTCCAAATAACTCCTAGTATGTTTCATTATTTGAATTTTCATTTCCCTCATTCTAGGAAATTATACACACGGACAGTGTTCAAACATTGGAATGTTCTGTTAACCAGACTTAAAAATCAGATATAATCTAAAAAAATTCCAAAAGCCATCAAATATTTCATAGTTTTGGGAGAACACCACTAATTTCTAACCTTACATGACTCTGTAATGTAAATGTTGAAAGTATATCTTGGCTTATTTGCTGATGTGTAGGAAAATGAGAGATAGCATACTTCAGGCTAAAACAGGATATTAAATCGGAAGCTCTGGAGTTTGTCTCTTTTCAAATTAGAAATAAATTTAAATTCCCTCCACTTAAAAAAAAATATTGAGGTATAGTTGATTTACAGTGTTGTTTATCTCTGCTTGTACAACAAGGTGATTAATTATACACATTTTCTTGTTCTTTTCCATTATGGTTTATCATAGGATGTTGTCCCTCCCCTTTTTAAATGAAAGCTCTCTGACTTCAAATTAATGCCATATGTTCATTACTTTAAAGATGCTAACATATTCTGCAAACTTTTAAAAGCAGGCCCCTCAGAAAATGATACTGATTTTTACCTGTTTTTAATTAATTTATCTGGGCAAGCTGTTCTTCAGTACCGCTGTGTGCAACACATTTGGAATATTAGGATTAATAAAATAGGAACTCTTTCTGCCATAGGGTAGCTGCCAGAATTCATCCCTGTGCAAA
Organism: Aepyceros melampus; assembly: GCA_006408695.1. NCBI lineage: Eukaryota > Metazoa > Chordata > Mammalia > Artiodactyla > Bovidae > Aepyceros > Aepyceros melampus. The sequence continues at coordinate 754,219 of SJXQ01011619.1, forward strand.
GTCAGTGACTTCAAAGGGCTCCTTCCGCTAGAGGGCATTTGTTCTTATTTTATTTCCTCCTACTTGGTGTATCTTCCAGTGGGTATTGCTCTGAGAATACACTGATAGCATCTCTCACCATAAGGATTTGGATTACTTAAGGAACATACAAGGAAAAAAGCAATGAACCAGTTAATTGCTTTTGTTTATTACAAGATGAGTTTCTAGCAGTCGAAATGTGTGGCTGTGACAACAGCGTCTTGAAGAGCTAGTGAAATGAAAACAAGTGGTTCTGTTTGCTGCTTAAGAACATTGGTTTTTTTCTTTCTCCACTTGAAAGAAGGTTTCAGGTACCCGGTATGCCAGAGATTAGCCTAGGATACAAAAGAAGTGTTGATGCCCACCCTGCTTATCACTCAAAACTCTCCCATTACACCTTTTCTCTCTCATTACATAAAGTCCTACCTTTTGTTCTGACCTCTCATTTTTCTTAGAAAAGAATATTCTCTTTTGCATCAGAGCTATAAGCACAGGTAAGAAACATGCTACATCTTCAGCTAAATGTCATATAATTTAAAGAAAGCTAGATTAACATAAATGTCTTATATATATCCATTGCCTCACCTTTTGTAGGACACATAATAACATATTCACCTTGGACCAAAGTAGAAGGCAAGGGGGTGCCTGACATTTTTAATGAGGGATGCTTTATTTGCATGCCCACAAGAAAGGGTGGGGGTTGGATGGGGGATCCTTTTACTTCTTGGGATAACTCGTTACGTGAAATCAGCTCCTTTCTATCCAAGCATTAAATACAGATATTTAGAAATAGTGAAACATTCTGCAGTGCTTGGTTGGTCATGTCATTTTTGTATTCTCTTCTGAAATTCTCTGTACTTGAACTGAAAGAATTCCAACCCTCTGAGAGATGCCTGCATTTGCACTTGGCTTTCTTGTTCCAGTCGCCTGTTTTATTGAGATAAATACAGGTTCACACACCATGTAACAAATAGTACAGAGGCATTCCATATAAACTTGAACTTGTTTAGTCACTAAATTGTGTCCAATTCTTTGTGACCCCATGGACTGTAGCCCACCAGGGTCCTCTGTCCATGGGATTTCTCAAGAAAGAACACTGGAATGGGTTGCCGTTTCCTTCTCCAGGGGATCTTCTGACCCAGGGACTGAGCCATGTCTCCTGCTTGGCAGGAAGATTCTTCTCCGTGAGCCACTGGGGAAGCCACATTTACTTGCTGAAAGCTTTCTGATAGGACCGAGAAAAAGAACGAATTCTTGTTTTAAATTTTTCTTTTTATTTTATTACAAATACTCAGTGTCACAAATGCAAGCTGGAACTAAACATGCAATAAAATGACACTCAGTTCAGGTCAGTCGCTCAGTCGTGTCCAACTCTTTGCGACCCCATGAATCGCAGCACGCCAGGCCTCCCTGTCCATCACCAACTCCCAGAGTTCACTCAGACTCACATCCATCGAGTCAGTAATGCCATCCAGCCATCTCATCCTTTGTCATCCCCTTCTCCTCTTGCCCCCAGTCGCTCCCAGCATCAGAGTCTTTTCCAGTGAGTCAACTCTTCGCATGAGGTGCCCAAAGTACTGGAGTTTCAGCTTTAACATCATTCCTTCCAAAGAAATCCCAGGACTGATCTCCTTCAGAATGGACTGGTTGGATCTCCTTGCAGTCAAAGAGACTCTCAAGAGTCTTCTCCAACACCACAGTTCAAAAGCATCAGTTCTTCGGCACTCAGCCTTCTTCACGGTCCAACTCTCACATCCATACATGACCACAGGAAAAACCACAGCCTTGACAAAAATGACACTAGAATGTTGTCATTCTAAAATGTGATATTAGTGCAATATCAGAATGCAATAATGAAGAAGTACCAGATGATTTCTGTTGGTGGAAACAACTTTTTTTTTCTTTCCCAATTTGAATGTCATTTCTAAATGATATATGCAAGAACTGTGTGGACCACAGTGCCTAAGAATTCAGTATAGTTTCATGGAAGAAACAGTTGTTTACTAAAGACCTTACATAATGAGTAACTCAGGGAATTTTAAATATACTTAAAATTCTTAACTTCAAGGAAAAAACTTTAATTACTCAAAACACTTAATTGACTTCAATATATAAAGTTTTCCGCCCCCATTCTTTTTCTTAAAAATATTATTTTCAGGCATAGCTTTTTAAAAACCTATTACAGAAATTTTCAAACAAGTAATTTGGAATATATCTATTACTCAATATTTTGCCAATCTGGTGTCGTCATATTGACATTTTAAAGCACAGAAACCTAGACATCATTTCTTTCATGTGTTGCTATTTATGTGCCCAGTTAATGCTTAAGCGTTAATGCTGTTGTTGCACTCGATTCTTCTCAACCCTGTGGAATACAGCCTGTCAGGCTCCTCTGTCCATGAGATTCTCCAGGCAAGAATCCTGGAGTGGATTGCATTTCCTACTCCAGGAGATCTTCCTGACCCAGGGATCGAACCCATCTCTCTTGTGTCTCTGCATTGGCAGGTGGATTCTTCATTACTCTGCCACCTGGGAAGCCCTTAAGTATTGATAACTTTAGTTAAAGCAGATAAACTTAACTAGAACACATATGCCTATCTTGATAAACAAAATAAGCCTCTTTTACCTCCACTGCGCTATGTAAGCATTTCCTTGGTATATATTTATTGCACTGAAGTAGGTTTAAAGGAAAAACACTTGTCTATGAATTTATTTAATAATGGAGTAATGCTTTTTATTATTTAAATTCAAAATAAACCATAATAACCACAAAACTAGAATGGGATTGCTTCCAGACAGGGTGTGATTTTGGGGGGAAGAATGTGACGGAGTCATACTGCTTGCCATTTACTTGTCCCTTTTCAATGCTGTCCTCGGTTCCTATTCAAAAATAAGACAAACGTGCGTTTAAAAAACAAAAATGCAAAGTAGTTTCTAAAATAATAGCCTTTGTACATGTGCCTCTCTGGAAACTGTTGTAACAGCATGGACCACAGTGTGTTTTGCTTGCTTCTTCATCTGCAGCTTTTCATCAAAATACTACTTTTTAAACTGTTGTGGTTCTCAAAATATGTAAGATCAGTTATCATTTTGTGCTTTAAATCAAGCAAAAAGATTACTTTTAAAATAATTTCTGGTGTCGGATACAGTTTTCAAATGTAAAATGAAGCTTTGTGGGGACAATTCTTGTTTTGAGTAAGCAGTCTGTAACTTTACTATGTATTTGTAAATGATAAATGTAGGTAGGGGGTTTAAATTTTTGTAATCTTTAACATAATTGGAGTAAATTTAAGTTTAGCTACCAAACAATTTTTACAGTACCTAAATTTGCTTACTATTTTAGTGAAAGAGATTTCTCGAAATGTTTCTTTATTCCTTCCAAAGTGTTTTTATATTCGTTGGTTACTTAAACTTTCTCCAGGAGGTAGATGCGCTTGGAAAGAGAGACTTGTAGCCTTTAAAAAGAGCTAACAGAAACCCAGTCCATCTACATGAGTATTAAGCTCAAAAGAATGTTGCAAAGTCAGCGTTCTTGAGACTGTTCACTTCAGATGAACTAGTTCAGAAATTTCCAAATGAAGATTGATTCCAGCCTTTACACTTGCTAGGATTAAAACATTGTTTCTCCAGTCGCTTTCCAAATATAGGGTCTTTATGTCACTAGAGGTGTTAATAACTGTTAAACAAAGACTCGGTGCAGTAATTTTGCGAGGAAGTAGAAACCAGGTTTCTTTTTGTCAGACTTCTCAGGATGTTTTCTGTGTTAATGTGTTGTTGATATATTGTGACTCATTCAGAGGAGAGTATATTCTCTCCTCTAATTTTCTTTTCCCTTAACCTCTTTCTCTAATAAAGTGGGTAATGCTTTTGATCTCTGTCCTCTAAAGAAATATGACAAGTCATTACATTGTTTTGTCATGCTATAACTGCTTCTACTTTGGAATGCCATCCGTGTTGCCAGTGTTTGAAGTGAAGTCGCTCAGTTGTGTCCGACTCTTTGCAACCCCATGGACTGTAGCCTACCAGGCTCCTCCGTCCCTGGGATTCTCCAGGCAGGAATACTGGTGTGGGTTGTCATTTCCTTCTCCAGGAGATCTTCCCAACCCAGGGATTGAACCTGGGTCTCCTGTGTTACAGGCAGACGCTTTACCATCTGAGCCACCAGGGTAATTTGTAATTGTTAAATTGAAGAGTATTGTATTATGAGAACTGTTTTCGAAAGAGTATATATTTAGTTTTCTTCATTGTTAGCACCTTGGGCTTCAGTGTTTTCATATATCTTTCCCTATTCTGAAAAAGAATTTGCAGTGATGTATTAGGATACAGAGTTTTTTAAAATGTGATATAAATTAAGATGATAAAAATATAAGATAGGAAATGTTTGATAGTCTGGCAATTAAATTAATATTGGCATAACAATCATGGGCTTTGGGCAGGAGGAAACTTGAATTGCACACTCATAATTTCAAAGGAAAGGAAGTCATAAATTTCTCAGGGAAATCCAGTTTTTCTCCTCATTGAGTTTGAGAGTTATTTCTCAGATCCATAGAGAGAACGTGGAGTGCTCCCATGAAGGAGATCTTTCCACTTTATAACTCACATGTTTGACTCCAGCCACAAGTATACATATATCCCCTCTCTCTGTCACTCCAGAAGTTTCTTAACACGATCTCAGGGTCACCTGCTGACTGAGTCTCAGCAGCAGTGTCTGTATAGCTGTGATGCTCTAGCAGTCTTTTGAAAATAAACCTTTGGGAAGAACCCCCCCCCCCCCCCCCTGCTGTTTTCTTTTTCTCTTCATTTCTTCTCACCTGCCCTCAGGTCTTTGCTGGTTCAGGCAGCCCCAACAGGGTTTCTTAGCAGTTCAAGGGCAGTCTCCTTAACTCATACAGTCTGTCCATGCCCTGTAGGAACTCAGTGTTCAGTGTTAGGCTGACTAATTCATTTGGACCGTAACCCTTGGGCTCCTTTGTAGTTCTGTCAGTTTTTGAATCTGCAGCTTTTGAGTACCGGTTACATTATTGGTACTATGTCCATCTGAGACTTTTTTTTTTTTTTTGCAGAGTGTTGGGATCTTAAGTTTCCCAACCAAGGGATTGATCCCATACCCCCCTGCAATGGGAACAGAGTCTTAACCACCGAACCACTAGGGAAGTGCTTCTAACAATTTAGAGTAATTGCTAGAAGAACTATGGTGTCCATTAGTAGCAACTCCAGTTCACGTCCCTTCTACCCACTTTACTTGCCCCTTCCTCATCCCTAAATAACTATGATCTATTTTCTGTTTCTATGGACTTGGCCTGTTCAGATGTTTCATATAAACAGAAAAACGCCATTTGTGGTCTTTCATGACTAGTTTCTTTGATTTAGCTTGTTTTTGAGGTTCATTCATGTTGTAATGTGGATCAACAGTTTTCTTTCCTTTTTAAACAGTATTCCATTGTAGGAGTATACAACATTTAGTTTATCAGCAGCTGTCAGACACTTGGGCTTGTCTATTCTCTCTATCAATGATGCTGTATACATCTGCATTCAAGTTTTTGTGTGGACCTAGATTTTCAGCTTTCTTTAGTTAGGTATGTACATAGGAGTAGAATTGCTGGGTCATATGGTAACTTTATGTTTAACTTTTCAGAAACAGCCAAACTATTTTCCAAAGGGGCTCTTCACCATCTTAACATTCTCATTAACAATGTTCTGGCATTTTTCCTTTCTTTACACCCTTTTCAGCTCTTTTAACTATTCTCATGGGTGTGGATTTGCTGTCTCCTTATGGTTTAGATTTACATTTATTTAACTATTGATTTTGAGCAACTTTATTTGTGCTTACTAGCCATTCACCCGTTTTCTTTGGAGAAAAGTTTATTGAAGTCCTTTGCACATTTTTTAATTGAGCAATTTTTCTTACTGTTTTTTAGTTGTAAAATTTCTGTATATATTCTAAGTAGGACATCTTATATATGACTTACAAATATTTTCTCCCAGTCTGTGGGTTGTCTTTTCATTTTCTCGATGATGTCCTTTAAAGCACAAAAGTTTTTAAGTTTTGGTGAGTTTTGTTTTTGGCTGTACCACATAGTAAAATCATGGATTCCTAACCATTGGATCACCAGAAGAAAAAAGTCAAAGTAGAAAGTGTTAGTTGCTCAGTCATGTCTGACTCTTTGCAACCCCTTGGTATGTCCATGGAATTCTCCAGGCCAGAATACTGGAGCAGGTAGCCTTTCCCTTCTCCAGGGGATCTTCCCAACCCAGGGATCGAACCGAGGTCTCCTGCAATGCAGACAGATTCTTCTCATCTGAGCCACCAGGGACTAATTCCCCAAAAGTTGTAAATTTTGATGTAGTTGGACTTATCTGTTTCTCCTTTTCTCACTTACACTTTTGTCATATAGAATGCAAGGTCATGAAAATGTATTACTACATATTCTTATAAGAGTTTTATAGTGTTAGCTCTTGTACTTAGGTATATTATCCATCTTGAATTAGTTTTTTATACAGAGTAAGGTAGAAGTCTAAATTCATCCTTTTGCATGTGGACATTTCACTGTTCAGCACCATTTACTGAAAAGAGTTATTTTCTCATCAAATTATCTTGGAACTCTTGTCAAAAATCAGTTGACCAGGGACTTCTATAAGTCCTATTGTTGACTCCATGCTTTCATTGCTGAGGGCCTTGGGTTCGATCCCTGGTCTGGGAACTGGGATCCCATGGGCTAACAAACAAGCAAATAAATTGACTATAAATGTAAGAGTTTATTTCTGGCCTCTCAAATTCTATTCTATTGATCTTTGCCTACCGTTATGGAACTACCACACCAAAATTACTGTAGTTTTATAGTAAAGTTTTTAGGAAATTAAAAAATACTTTGCAATTTTTCAATAAAGTTTGGATGTTCTTGGTCATTTGTAATTCCATATATGTTTTAGCTTCAGTTTTGTTGATTTCTGGGGGGAGAAAAAACAGAATATGATAGCTATTGCATCAAATCTATACAATTTTAGAGTATTGCCATTTTTAACAAAGTTAAATTGTCTGTTTATAAACATAGACTGTCTTTCCATTTATTTAGATGACTTCTGTTTTTTAACAGTTTCATAGTTTTTAGTGTGTAAGTCTTGCTGTTCCTTTGTCACTTTTTTTGTAATATTTTGTTCTTTTAATGCTATTGTGAATGATTGCTTTCCTTATTTCATTTTTGGGTTGTTCACTGTAGTGCATGTATGTATGTGAAAGTCGATCAGTCGTGTTTGACTCTTTGCGACCCCATAGACTGTATATGTAGTCCACGGAATTCTCCAGGCCAGAATACTGGATGGGTAGCCTTTCCCTTCTCCAGGGCAACCCAGGGATTGAACCCAGGTCTCCCATACTGCAGGTGGATTCTTTACCAGCTGAGCCATAAGGGAAGCCCTATTGTAGTAATCAGAAATGTAATTGATTTATTTTGTACATTGAGCTTATATTTGTAACCTTGCTGCTTTGAATGAATGCTGCCTGTATGGGGGGAAGCATTGAGCTAGGAGTTAAGAAATCTGGGTAGTTCTTTGGTTTTATGAAGAGCTAACTGGTTGTGTGACCTTCGGGAAATTATTTAACTCTTAGTGTCTGTTATACCTCTGTGAAAACAAGAAGGTGTGGCTGAATGATGGCTAAAGTCCCTCTTAGCCCTAAAGATCAGCATTCCCTCTCTGTTCTCACAGTTACACATAGATTGACTTTTGGTCTCTAAATAGACTCTCCTTGGAGAGAGTTGTAAAAATCTCTCCAAGTATCTCAAATATGCAGATGAGTTGACAATTACAGTTTTAGAGACAGATTATGGGCAGCTTGATGTCAAGTAATATTTTCAGGCTTCCATATTTTAGATATGATGAAATGGAAGAATGGTGATGGAAATAGCAAAAGTGAGAACAATAACAGAACAACAAATTACTGCGTTTTATGGTTTGTGGAGTATTTCGATACGTTAAGTCATTGATGCCGAAGGACAATTCTGTGAAAGTAGGAAGTGTTTTCATTCCTGTTTAGGAAAAGATAAAATTGGAGTTCAGAGAAATTAAGTGACTTGTTCAAGGTAACTGTGCTAACAAAATGGAGGCCAGGATTGGATTCACCATCTGGTATCATTCCTATTAACCCATCAGTTAGGATTATGTAGGATAGATAATCTCAAAAATTTTTAGTCCCTTTCATTATGTTTACTTGTCTTTGAAGTGGGAATAAGTACCTACTTAGAATGATTTGTGTTAATAATCTAAAGCTGTGGATCTTTATTGCTCTTTTAAGCTAATGACTTTAAAAAACAAAATCCCTATGCATATATGAGTATTGAGCACTAATTGTGAAAAACAGGTTGGTATGGGACATGGTGAAACTAATTTCATAATACGGTAATCACTTGAGTTACTACATAAAGAATGATTAGTTATTCATGTGGCTTGTGTTTCTTGGAGGTAATTGTTGCAGATACACTAAAAGGACCCACCATCTTTCCCCCTCATGTTAATGGTGGTAATCTGTTATGCATCCCTTGCAGTTTACCTGGCCCCTCCCCCAGTACGCACTTCCTTTCTCAGTCGGTTGGAAGAATGACTCACTGACTCACGGGTGCTGTAGTGCTTTGCTCTCCTGTTGTTCTGTACTTAACAGTTGTGCCTCTGCTTGTATACAGGGATGGACAGGGTGTTCTTGGGAGCAACCCTTTTGTATACTTTTGATCTCTGGCTATGGTTCCTGTTACTCCTTTGTGTTCATGACTTTCCTTGCCTTAGTATTCCTGGTAACTAGCCAGTTAATCATCAACGAGCTGGGCTTTGGAAGTGGTGCTGTGGTTGAGTGGCTGCAGAAGTTTCCTTCTCTCCTTCCTTCACTTAAGAATCTCGGACCGAACCGGATCTCTGGGGACACCCTGCGTCTAACTCCACATTAACCCTTCTGTCTTTCCAACTTTGGGCTTTTGTAAAAATGGGGGACAGAATAGCTTGTGGTGTACTTACCTGCCTTGGGAGAGAGAACTAAGAATTCTAAGGAAGGTCACCTTGAGAAAGTGTTTCTTTAAGTAACTATTGTTTTTAGAGTAAATATTAGACATTGTCTGTTTCTATTGGTTCATTGTGCTTTCTCTCCCTTTAGCCCCCCAGGTTCGCCCAATAGTCTTGGCTACTTCCCTACAGCTGCTAATCTTAGCGGTGTCCCTCCACAGCCTGGCACGGTGGTCAGAATGCAGGGCCTGGCCTACAATACTGGAGTTAAGGAAATTCTTAACTTCTTCCAAGGTTACCAGGTCAGTACCTTGAAGAAGAAAAATACTAAGCACTCTTATTACTTAAGCTGATGTGCCTAAAGAATGCAGCCAGGATATTCTCTGAAACTCGTGTGTGTACAAGTGCTTTTAAATAGATTTGCTTATGAAGAACCAGAGTCAGGGGGGACTCATTATCTGAGTGCTAACTTCAGACTCATCCCTTTGGAAGGATTAGGGCTCTTCCATGGTATTTTAATTACTTCCACTTAATCTTAGGTGCTTTTCTTTTTCTCTCTTTCAGTTGGGCTACTTTGAGAAAGCTCTTTATGCACACAGTGGTGTGGGTCTTTCCATCTAGAATAAGATTGGCTACTAAGGAATTTTCTTCAAAGTCAAATTGTTGACTAACGAAAAAATAAGAGACTGAGTATTTAAAAAGTAGTCTGAGTCCTTTCTGCTTGGTATGGAAGAAACAAGGGTGACTCGATGAATCTTTAGACGGTAACTCTTTTGAAAAGAGCTGTAGGAAGTGTTTCTTTTATGATAACTAATGAAACTGATTTTTACTCTTTTCCATTTTTCTAATGCTACCTGTGTCCATCAGTTGTTCTTTGATTTTTGGTAAGAGCTCATTAAAAGCAAACAAAGTGTTCTCATTCTCATCTCGCCTGAGAGGATACTTTTCCTTCCTTAAATCACATGGTTAGACCCAAACTCCTTCTTCCCTACAATGTCTAAAAATCAATATCTTACAGTCTTTTACTTGCACTAAAAGCAAAAATGGTCTTTCCTCTTGGAGCCGAGCCTTGCTTGAGTCATTAGAGTTGAGAAGCGTTTGTAGGCCTAATCATCAAGTCCTAAAGCACTACAGATAAGGGTTTTGCCAGCAGGCCCAGTTGCACTCGCACTCTTAGAATAGGTTTACAAGGCTGATAGCCATGAACCATGGAGTTTCAAAGAGTTGGACATGACTTGGCGACTGAACAACAACAACAAATCCATAAATCGTGGAGGATTGTGGGCCTCAGCTAAAGCAATGTCAGTGGGGATGCCCCAAACCTACCAAGTTACCATCATGGGATGTTTTTTGACAATTGAAGAAAATCTATGTCTGATAGTGGAAGACTGAATGAAATGGACAAAAGTTGTGTTTTGTTACTGCTTGGCTTAGCACATTCTTGGCAGACATAAGCTATTTTTCAGAGATCAGCAGATACTTTGCTTCTTCGCTACCTGTTGGAATCCTTTGGAATGGTAAAAAGTTACTTCCCAAACTTCATATCTGATTCACTAGATTACAAAGAGAGAATTTTACCAATGGCTATTGAGAAGATAAAATCACATGGAGAATACATTTGAGTTTTGTGTTTTCTCCCATGATTTTCCATTTGTTTTGACTAATGAAAAAATTTTTATTACATTCAAACGGAATAGTGTTAAGCGGTCATACACACAAACTGTATGAGAGTAAACAAAACTGCTCTTCTAATGGGTATTTATCAAACTACAAATACATAATAGCAGTTATTTCTAGATTTATGGCTAAAAGATTTACAGGCTTCAAAATTAAGATAAACTACTACAGATTGAAGTTATTTTATCTTCTAGTAGCCTCTAGGGAATTATTCAGTGTTGGAGCAGACCTAGTATAATCAGAAGCAAAAAGATTCTGCAAAACTATTTTGTGTCAAGGCATTTGCCTTCATTTCTGAAGTGCTTGGAATTTATGAACTGGATAGATAAATTTACGATTACGTAGGAACCTCAGTTGCCTAATTCAGCATATCAAATTATTCTTGAATAGTTTTAAGGTAGTTAAAATGCATACATTCAAAATCTTTTGTATATAACATAATTTCATGTCACTCTTACATAAAAGTTTATATTTTCTGCTGTCTTTAAGAGTCCTTGCCTTCTTATTTCTTTTTGCCTGTTCTCCGTTGTTTTAGTAATGGCCACTAACCATGAAGCTCTAGATTCTTTTAGATATGGCTTTGTCACGAGATAAAAAAATCAGTGGATGCCTTTTTAAAAATATTGTTCTGAAGTGTAATCTTTATGTCTATCTTTATATATGGGGCCTTTGTTGCTTATTTATTGAGAGGTTTTCATTTGATTTCTGGGTTACTTAAAATTTATCCTACATAATTACATAATTGTTTATGTAGGTAATAATACCAAATCCTTGGTAATAATTGTTTGAATGAATGAATGAAATCTCTTTATGGTTTCTGATTCTGTCTTTTAAAACATACATATATATAATAATGGCATATGTCATTTTTATAAATGTTACTTTTAATTTTTAGATGTATGGTTCCCCTTTCCTCAGCAAAATTCTTTCTATAAAACTACTCCCACTTAATTTTTCCTTAGTTGATTTGGAGTTGAAGGGGCTGGATAGGGCTGATTTACAAAAAGAGAAGAATTGTAATACTAAAGCAAGATGCAGGATATAGGTTCTGCTATCAAATCTGCATTTTTGTAAATTAAACCTGAGTAAGGCCCATTTTGATAAATGAAATAAATAGAGTGAGAATTGAATTTATGAAGGCAAACTAAAAATATTTAGTGATGAGGATCTCATTCTGATTGTGGAAGTGAATCTGTCTTTATTTTGGTTGATGGACCTCTTGTTCTGAAATGGGCTCTTAGGTATCCTTATATTAGTCCTTTAACTTTATCATTTGCTCTTTGCATTGATCTTTGCTGTCAGTGGCTTTGCATTTTCAATAGTGCTAATTTTTTTTTTCTCCTCCAAGTACTGACTTTAATCATTATCTCTTTGGGCCACTCACTGCTGTTAACTTGCTGGCACTACTGAGAGAACTAGATTGATATTACAAATATAGCTAATGCTTGTGGTGTCATGGAAACTGTATTGTTAATAAGATCTGAATTGTTTGGTAATGCTGTGGTACACTGTTCTTTTTCTGTCTGCATGTTCATCTAACTTCCCGCTTAGAAGAGATTTTAATGGTATTTAGACATGTTAAGTAAGAAACGATTTGAGATTCACAGTTACTTATATGGCTTGTATCAGCGTTAACTTGTTTCCTATGGTTTTAACATCCTGTATATAATTCAGTTGGTAGAACTATTCAGCTGAAATACTAACCATCTGTAGTGATCGTTTGTCCATCTTTTGATCCTGTTTGTTTTAACTTGAATTTTTAGTAGCAACCGAGGATGGACTTGTACACACAAGTGACCAGGCCAGGACTCTATCCAAAGAATGGGTTTGTATTTAAGGGCCCCAGCACTTAGATCATCCTCAGAAAAGAAGGTAAGGCTCCATGCTGTGGAAGTTAAATTATATAAAAGGCCTAACAAAGAGATCAAGAATCTCCGTGTTTTTTAAGTCAGGTGGGACTTCTCCCTTTATGTGATATAAGAAATGACAGAAATCTTGGAAGGAATGGAGACTGAAATTAAGATTGTCATCTTAGTATCTAAGTGATATATATGGAAGCGGTTGTATGTTATTTTGGCGTAAGGGAAAACTTCCATTTGGAAAGTACTTTATACAGTTAAATGATATTTAGTGTATTTGCAATATTGTATGACCACTTTCTGTCTAGTTGCAAAACATTTTTATTAACTCTGAAAGAAAATCCCATATCCATTAAGCAATAGCTCCTAGTTTTCCCTCCCAATAGACCCAAGCAACCAATCTACTTCATTTCACATGTTTTTGAGGTTTATCCATGTTATAGTATGTATTAGTACTTAATTCCTTCTTTTGTGACTGATTAATATTCCATTGTATCAAGTCAGAATTAATGTTTTGGCTCGATGGACATGAGTTTGAGTGAACTCCAGGAGTTAGTGATGGACAGGGAAGCCTGGCATGCTGCAGTCCATGAGGTCACAAAAAGTCAGACACCACTGAGTGACTGAAATGAATATTCCATTGTATGGCTATAGGAGATTTTTTTTTTCCCCATATATCTATTGATGGGCTTATGGGCTGTTTTCACCTTCTGGGTATTGTAAATAGTGCTAATGTGAATAATTATGTACAAATATTTGAATATTTTAAATTATTGGGGCGTATATTTAGGAATAGAAACACTGAGTCATATGATAACTCTATCAAGTTGGTTATACTTTTCTTTTCCTAGTTTCTCTTTTCTAAAGTTGTGATAAAATAATATATAACATAAGACGATTTTAATCATTTTTTAAGTGTACAGTTCATGCATTAAGTACATCCACATTGTTGACAAAGTCTAGCTCCTGAACTTTTTACCTTCTCATGCTGAAACTCTAAATAACGTTAAACAATCTCCTATCTCTCTTTCCCTAGGCCCCTGGAAACCATTATTCTCTTATGTTTCTGTGCATTTGACTATTGTAGTTACCTTATAAATGGAAAAACACAGTATTTGTTCTTTCGTGGCTGACTTATTTCACTTAGCCTAATGTTTTTTAAAGTTCATCTGGGTATACTTTTAAATATGCCTCATTCCAAAATGATGGTAAGGTTTTTGTTGCATGTCTTCCTCCTCTTCTTGTAAAACTAAACCTAGAGGAAAAGGATTCTGATACCTTTTTGGATAATTTTTTCTCCCTACTAATTCAGTTCAGCTCAGTCGTATCTGACTCTTTGCGACCCCGTGAATCGCAGCATGCCAGGCCTCCCTGTCCATCACCAACTCCCGGAGTTCACTCAGACTCATGTGCATCGAGTCGGTGATGACATCCAGCCATCTCATGCTCTGTCGTCCTCTTCTCCTCCTACCCCCAATCCCTCCCAGCATCAGGGTCTTTTCCAGTGAGTCAGCTCTTCTCATCAGGTGGCCAAAGTACTGGAGTTTCAGCTTCAGCATCAGTCCTTCCAATGAACACCGAGGACCGATCTCCTTTAGAATGGACTGGTTGGATCTCCTTGCAGTCCAAGGGACTCTCAAGAGTCTTCTCCAACACCACAGTTCAAAAGCATCAATTCTTCAGTGCTCAGCTTTCTTCACAGTCCAGCTCTCACATCCATACATGACTACTGGAAAAACCATAACCTTGACTAGATGGACCTTTGTTGACAAAGTAACGTCTCTGCTTTTGAATATACTATCTAGATAGGTTGGTCATAACTTTCCTTCCAAGGAATAAGCGTCTTTTAATTTCATGGCTACAGTCACCATCTGCAGTGATTTTGGAGCCCTAAAAAATAAAGTCTGACACTGTTTCCCCATCTATTTTGCCATGAAGTGATGGGACCAGTGCCATGATCTTCATTTTCTGAATGTTGAGCTTTAAACCAGCTTTTTCACTCTCCTCTTTCACTTTCATCAAGAGTCTTTTTAGTTCCCCTTCACTTTCTGCCATAAGGGTGGTATCATCTGCATATCTGAGGTTATTGTTATTTCTCCTGGTAATCTTCATTCCAGCTTGTGCTTCTTCCAGCCCAGTGTTTCTCATGATGTACTCTGCATATAAGTTAAACTAACCTTCCCTTAAAAAATATTAACATTGTGTGTGAATCTCCTCAAAAGAGCTAGTTATAAGGAAGGACATGGTCAGGAATTGGTGTGGCTTCTTTCTTCTTCTTTTTTTTTTTTTAAATTGGGTTGCTGAAATTGGTTTGTTGGCATGTCATTTTCAAACTTTTTGGCAACCATTTTCATGGCCAAGGACTATGTGGGCTTCAATCACATGGATTCTAAATTAGAAAAAAATGTTGTCATTGCAGTGTTGTGCTTGAGAAAATGACAGTTGGGGGTCTTAGTCTATCATTCTGAAGTTGTAGAAGCCCCAGTTCTGGATTGGAAGTGTTGATTCTCTGCCATTTTCTGTGAGGTTTCAAGATGCTATCAAAGGGCCCACACCCATGGAGAATTTTCTAGTCCACAGACCAGTCCACTGTGCATTTTCTAGTACATGGTGATGAGAGCACTTCAAGTGTTCTTTGCTCATCTCCCTGATGCTGCCTATGAACTCGACAAGCATACTGTGCACAAAATACGTGTTTTGAATAAGAAATGACTAGAATTGGGGATTTCTCTGGTCGTCTAATGGTTAGGACTTGGCACTTTCACTGCCAGGACCTGAGTTCGATCCCTGATCAGGGAGCTAGATCCCAGAAGCCTCACGACCAGAAAAAAACTGACTAGAAGTGCGACATTTTGAAATATCCTAAATTGACTATGACCGTTATGCAGTACCTCTAATTCTGTCCTAACGTTTGTATATTTGGGGTCATGGTAGGATAACAAACTAGGTCCTTTGTTAAAATCCAGGCTTTTCATTTAACATTAGATTAATCTGCCTTTATATTGAGGATTTTTAAAAACTCACATGGAGTACTGTATGAAATACTTGGCATAAGTTATCTCATTTAATTATATCAACCTTGGGACGTAAGGATCATAAAAGTATTTGTGCTCCTTGTAAAGAATTTGAAACATATAGACAGTTACAAGGAAATCAGTAATCATCCCACCATCTAGAAATAGCTACAGTGAATGATTCTTTTCAAGTTCTTTTTTCATATGCCCTCTAGGAATTTTGAAACTGTTTCTTTCCCCATAACCTTTTGCTGTGACTGTATATTTGCATATTTTCCTCCTCATCCACATGCATATTAAATTCATTATCGTTAGTCATCTTTGACACCAATAGAGTGGCTTGTGCTCTGAGAGCACTTTTATATCTGCAGTCTCATTGGAGTTTCAACACAGCCGTGTGAGGCCTCAGGACATGTACCTTGGCTCCATTTGTCAGAGGAGATGAAATCCAGAGGGATTAGACAATTTTCACAAGTCCTACAACTAGTGACTAAGCTGATCAAAGACCCATAGTTTCCAGCTTCACTCTTGGTGCTCTTTCCTTGGGGCAAATGAGAGCACAGCAGTAAGTGTTTGCGTTGAACTGAACAGTGACCCAGAATATCTACATCCTGATTCCTGGACCCGTGTCTTTTGCCTTACCTACCAAAAGGTGTAAATTAAGGATCTCAAGAGGAGGAGTTTATTTTGGATTACCTGGGGGGACCCTAAGCGTGATTATAAGAAAGAGACAGAAAGAGATCGGGTAGACACCTAAGAGAGGAGGTGGAGGTATGACTGAGAAACTGCAGTCAGGCAAGGAACACCTGTAGCCGCCGAAACTTGGAAGAGGCCAAAAGTAGATCTTTTCCTGCACCCTACCCTCTGGAGGGTGTGCGGCCTGGCTGACACCTTCATGTCTGACCTCTGGCCTCCAGAATTGTTAAGAATAAAATTCCCCTTGTTTTAAGTCAGTTTGTAGTAATTTGTTACAGTAGCCAAGGAAACTAATATGTTGTGTAAGAATTCACTGAAAGAACCATGTCACTGCTGGTTATAGAATCAGATAAAGTAACCAAAGCCCGTGGTGAGGTCGGGTAAAGCCACACTCTCTGTCTTTTCCTGTAGCCTTGTCCCCTCAAAGGAGCCTATATTTGCAGAAAGTGAAAATGAAGTCGCTCAGTCGTGTCCAATCCAACTCTTTATGACCCCATGAGCTGTAGCCTACCAGGCTCCTCTGTTTGTGGGATTCTCTAGGCAAGAATACGGCAATGGGTTGCCATTTCCTTCTCCAAGGGATCTTCCCGACCCAGGGATCGAATGCGGGTCTCCCGCATTACAGGCAGACACTTGACCCTCTGAGCCATCAGGGAAGCCCAGACTGCCCCATAAAAGATAATGCCTGCTTTTTGGTCATAAGAAACCCCTAAGGACAGCTCACAGGCTATTAAAGATGCCCAACCGGCACTTCAGAGAATGAGGTTGTGATGACTGGCTGGAAAAATGCCTCCTCACATGGCCAGAGTTCTTGTCGCCTCAGCTTCCACTGTGAGCTCCAAGCCTCATACTCTTAGGATCTCAAAGGGCAGGGTCAGCTCATAAATTTAAATTTGTCAACAAGTGCTTCCTAACTGTGTTTACAAATATATTTTGCATACATAAGGAGATGATAATTCTTTTGAGGGGACAGTTCCCTTCTCTGTAAAAATTGGGGAAAAAATAACTTCTACATATGTAACATTTTGGGGTGTTAAGAATCAGGTGGATTGATGAGTATAAAGTTACACAAGCTAAGGTTCTTTCAGTATACAAGTACCTATTTTGTTGCTATGATCACAATAATCATTACAGGGGCAGACTACTCTCTACATTCCAGACTTATTCAGGTTTTTACCAGTGTTTTCGTTAATGCCCTTTCTCTATTCCAGGATCCAGTCTAAGATTTCACATTTAGTTGGTTTGTCTCCTTGGTGTCCTCTGGCCTGTGTTAGTGTCTCAGTCTTAGGTTGTTTTCTTCACCTTGCAGTTCTGTTTTATACTGCTCTTGAAGTCTTGTGGGCTGTCCTTTAGTTAGATTTGTTTAATTTTTTTCTTGTGGTTAGATTGGGGTAGTAGGTGTTAAGAAAGAATATATGGAAGGGAAGATTCCCTCTCATGAAGTTTCATGATATATATTATCTGTTGTGTTGTACCCAGGTGACCTCCCTGGTGGTATCAGTTTTGATCTCTTGGTAAATGGCTTCATCCATTCAGGCTGTCTTAACACAATTCTGTGGACTTGGCTGGCTTATAAACGACAAACATTTACTCTCTCACAGGGTTCTGAAAGCTGGAAAGTCCAAGATTAAGTGCTTCTAGTTTCCTTGTGTGTGTGTGTGTGTGTGTGTGTGTGTATGTGTGAGAAAAGTTTTGTCTGTATACAAGGTATTTTTGGAAGCTCTTGTAATACATTAAGCCTGGTATTGTCACAGCACCTAAGTTTTATGGAAAACAACAGCAAAAAGTCTCGATGTTGCTCTCATTTGAAGAGGTGTGTTTTTTCTCTTTTTTTGGCTGCACTGGGTCTTTATTGCTGTACTCAGGCTTTCTCTGGTTGCAGTGATTAGAGGCTACTTTCCAGACTTCGCATTTCGATGGCTTCCCTTGTGCCGAGCACAGGTTCCGTGTGCTCGGGCTTCAGCAGTTGCAGTGGCAAATCCAGCAGTAGGGGCTGGCGGGCGGTAGCTGTGGCACATGGGTTTAGTTGCCCTGCAGCATGTGGGATCTTCTGCCGCAGGGATCGACCCTGCGTCTCCTGCTTTAGCTGGTGAATTCTTAACCACGGGGCCTCCAGGACGTCCTGAAGGGTATTTTTTTATTCTTGGTCTCTTAAGTGTATAGTTTGGATTGAAAAAGTTTTCTTTTGGATCAACATAGTGGCTAATATTTTAGTTTCTGGCCCCAAAATTCAAGATATCTTTTGAATAAAAGAGAGCAGGTTTGAAAATTGGACAAAACCTCTCTCTTCCTCCTCCTACTAGGATTATAAAAATGGGCCAGAATGACAATAAATATTGATTCTTTTGACTTAACTGACAAACAGCCTTTCTTTGATTAAAGAATTTGAGTTACAGGTTTTATTTTATCTTGAAGAAACTGTTCTTCTGTCCTAATAAAAGATCCCACCTATGAATTATACTTTTCAGAAAAGAGATGTCAAAATTACTGAGAGGAAATTAAATATTACAACTATAGACAGTCCCCTACATATGAACAAGTTCTGTTCCGAGAGTACTTTTTAAGTCCAGTTTGTTAGTAAGTCCAAAGTTAGCCTAGACACCCAGCTAACACAATTAGCTAAATAGTACGGTACTGTAATAGGCTTATAATGCTTTTCACACAAATAATGCTTAAAAAACAAACATGAGAAATAAAGAAAACATTTTCCGTCTTACATACAGTGCCTTGAAAAGTACCGTAGTACAGTAGGGCAGCGGGCATGCAGGGGCTGGCGTGGAGTGAGCAGGCAAGGGCAGCTACAGAGCAGAGGAGGGACGGGCAGTGGAGCAGCCAAAGGACTGGCGGCAATAGGAGACACAGGGCAAGCTGCACCTTCCCTCGAGTACCTGACGCTGATGGCACAAGATCTGGCTCTTTGCTGGCTTAGCTTCTGTCTACCTTCTTGAAAAAAACGATCCAGCAACGTCTGGGTAGTAGCTGTTTTTTCTCGTCATAGATGACACAGTAGCGCTGGATCACATTCTGAAATGCTGCTGCAAACTCCGTGAGCCATTGTAAGTTCCCCTGCTGTGCCTCAAAGACTGACGGTGCCTCCTCAAATAAACAAAATCCCCTGCCATCTCTTACGTCATGAATCTCTTCAGTTCTCTGTTTACTTCTTCCCCCTTTTCTCTCTTTGTCCTTTCTCTGGGCTTCCAGTGCCATCAGGTCTCTAACATGCATTTGCATCTTTGAAAGTTCACAACTTGAAGGTTCGTATATAGGGGATTTACTGTAATCAGAGTTGCAGGCATTTTTTTTCTTTTTAAGGTGTGTAGGTTCATTCCATAGGACATAACACCAGTTGGGAAACCAGATATCTTAAAAGGATTCTTTGTAAATGTACATAGAACTTTTAATGACAGCTTAGTGCAAAATACAGCATTATAGGTTTTTACGCAGATCTTACTAGAAACGAAAGACAAATTTGCAGTTGTACCTTAAAAATTGTCTTTGCATAAGAGTGTTTGCTTTTCTGCAGCTATAGGGGAATATGAAACATTTTCTCCTTATCCGTCTGAGATTTTCTTTGTTGTTGTTGTTGACAGCTAGGAATCTACAGTTGCATTGCTAAATACTAAAGTTGCATTGCTAAATTCTAAAATTCCATTGGATACCATGGGGATTAAAAGGCAGGTCTGAGAAGGTTAAGCTTTTAATTTTTTCAGAACTTGTCCACATTTTCACAAAACATGAAGGTATAACTTTCAGCATATACAGTGATTTCCTACTGGAATACTAGTAGTCTGGGCTGAGAATGAGGAAGGTGGAATTCATTGACTCTGATAACAGGTCCATAGTTGACCAACTTGGCTGCATCCAAGGCCTCACTCTCAGCCCAACTCTCTTTGTGCCTTACTCGCAGCAAATCCTGGCTTGCCGCCCTTCTATTGCCAAGTCCAGAGGAAGCCAGGGCTTCAGCGTCACTGGCCTCACTTTAAGTCCATCTCTGAAACCACTGAGGCCAAGGGCACACAGGACTCTAATGGGCTATATCTGGGTCACTTGCTGGGCTCAGTGGTAAAGTTGCCTCTCTATGGCCTTGAGACTGGGGGCAGGGCAGTCATTTAAGGAAAATCAGGTGCTATTGCCAAAAGATAGACAAAATAGATATTGGACAGCAGTAATAATGTCGGGTCATTGATAGAGATTTCCTTATCCAAATTTAGTATCCAAAGAGCAGGTTTCAATGCATAGTATTTTAAAGCTAAGTGCTAAATTATGGTCCCTTTGAAAACCACATTTAAAAATGAATTCTAACAAAGAAAAGTTTCTCTGTTCTTAAGAGTACCTGAATCTAAATCTGTATTCCAGTTTTGAATTTTTTTTTTTTTTTTTTGCTATATGCTGATTCTTAGTTGTGGCACACAGGATTTTGATTTTCATTGCAGTGTGCAAAATCCTAGTTGTGGCATGTGGGACCTGATTCCCTGACTAGGGATCAAACCCGGCGCCCTCTGCATTGGGAACACAGAGTCTTAGCCACTGGACTGCCATGAAAGTCCCAGAATCTACTTTTAAAGCAAATCTAGGATTAGCCACAATTACAAATTGGCCATATGAACAGAACTAAACTCTGAGAACTATATCTTCATTTCTGTTTCTCATTTACATGTGAAAGTATACACATGCCTAGTTAGTTTCCATTTTAAAGATCATGTGTGGGATATAAGTAAATAGCACAGAAGAACCAATTTGCATTCACATTCTAGATCTTCCGATTACTGGCTTAATTGCTTTGTGCCTCAGGTTTCCCATCTGTAAAATGGGGGTGACATGGCAATATAATAGGGTGGTTTTAAGGATGAAATAGTCCACATAAAGGTGGTTGTTATAGGTTGGCCACTGACATATAGAACTCTTTTGCTACAGTGTCATTATTTAGTGGTTAATTCTCCCACCAGCTATAAAACTTGTGCCCTCTGCTTTGAAAGCATGGAGTCTTAACCACTGGACCACCAGAGAAGTCCCCTCTCAATGCTTCTTACTGATACAAATATTCTTGTTTGAATTTTTTTTGAAATTTCTTATATTAGAATTTAATATTAAATTTTTGTCTTAATGGCTTGATTTGTTTTAAAAATGGTGTTGAACCTCCACTATCACTAAAATGCTCGGATAACTTGGGGACCCAGAAAACGGAATGAAGAGGATAGTCTCCTCACAAAAGATTTAAGTGGCGGGGGGGGGTAAAAACACACATGATCCCATGCATGATAATATGGCTAGGGTATTGTGGAAATGCCAGTTATCACATAAACTTCACTTGTCAGCAGTGTATTCTCTGAGAATCTGCTGTGTAAATACCAATTATGTCTGTGTAAAATAAAAATTTGAAATCCTTTTAAGATTTTAGATAAGCCTTTTTACGGAAACTAAGAACTGTAAAATTGAGAGACTATAATTTTTTCTTTTGTTCTTTTTTTTTTCCAGTGTTTGAAAGATGTATGGAGATCCTGAAACCTTCAGACATAAGACAACTTCCAGCAACTTCAGGAGAAGTTTGTCTACACTCAGGCTGCAGTATTTTCAGCAAACATCATTGGACGGTGGGCGAATGCCCTATCTTTTGGTGGAATGAAAAATTTGAGCCAGTGAAGCCAAATTCTCATTGCAAGCAGCATGCTTGGCTCCTTGCTCACTGCAGAGGCATTTAAAATGTGAATTTGAAATCGGGTGTCTCCATTACTACCAGTTAATATGGCATCATAGGTGTTTCCTAAGTTTTAAGTCTTGGGGGAAAAAAATACTCCACTAACATCTGCCATCTCCACCAGGAACTCTTTTCTGGAAGCTCCATTTATGTGTGTTCCCACTCTTCTCCCCATCTTCTGCACAATCACATGCTCTTCTGAAGTAAAAATAAGGTCTTGGAGTACATAAGTCCCAGACTTAGAAAAAGAAATAAAGCTTTTATTTTCCCAGTCTCTTGGCCATCACAATGTCTTACAGTTAAAAGCCACCAAAAAACTATTTTTAAAACACCTTGGAATAAGTGAGAAGAAATGGCACACCCATCACAAAACATACATAGTTTAAAAGTTGCATTTTTTTCTCAGTGGGTATCAGTTGTAAATAAAAATGAACTAGGGGCCAAAATATAAAACCAAAAATGAAGCAGCTATGTGTAGTTATTAATTTCTAGTTTGAACTGTAACTGAATACTGTGGCTTTGTATGTATTATTTTATACTGTAATTTTCCCATTATTGATGGTTCAGACTTTAATAAGAAATTCCATAGTTTTTAATATCACAAATGAGAATATTTGAACAGTGTATTCTAGAAAGCAATATACTAACTAAAGTGAATGCTTGTATATAATAAGATAGCCTTAATCCTTTTTCTCTAATGCCTTAACTGTCAAATAATTAAACTTTTAAAAAGCCTAGGGTTATAGTCAGCATGCTAGACTGAGAGGTAAACACTGATTGATGAGAACAGGTACTGATGCTGTCAGTGTTTAGCACTGTGTGTTTAGCTGTGTTTATGCTCCAGAAGTGCAATATTAGACACCAGCTAGATAGTACTGCTGCCTCGTGTAACTCCAAAGAGGAAAACAATTTGATTAACTGAGTGCACATGTTCCTTTAAGTTACTCTTAATGTCCTTAGCTTGAATGCAATGCCATACAGATTTATGTGGCTGCTATTTTTATTTACTTTGCATTATTTTGATTAATACCTTAAATGGAAAGCCAAACATTCCCTCTTCACTGACCAGTAATGGCCCTTTAACTGCAGTAGGAAAAATAAGAAAAACCATGTTATGTGAAAATTGGTGATAACTGGCACTTAAGATCATAAAAATAGTTCTTTATACTTGGCTGCCTTGAGATGCTGTTTGCCCAGAGCTCTGAAAGACTTTAAGATAGGCAGTAATACTACAATACTACTGAATTTTTGTAGAATTGTTACATTTGATAATAAAACTTGCCTGTTTAATCTCAATGTTTGCATTCTGTTTTGTAATTAGAAGAGTTGAGTGTAATAGACGAAGAGTGTGGTGGGTAAAGCCATCTTTTCCTGAGGTGGTAGGATATTTCCTTAAGTTACTGTGGATATTTGTAGGTGTACTCTGTGGTGTCTGACTCTTTGCGACCCCATGAACTGTAGCCCTCCAGGCTTCTCTGTCCATGGAATTTTCCAGGCAAGAATACTGGATTGGGTTGCCATTTCCTTTTCCAGGGGATCCTCCTGACCCAGGGAATCGAACCTGCATATCACGTACTGCCTGTATTACAGGCAGATTCTCTATTGCTGAAACACAGGGGAAGCTATCGATGATTAATGCACTCCAGATACAGACTAAACAACCAGCCTTAGAGTATAAATCATTGAGACTTTGATCCCAAAATTCTTAAAACTAGTCAGTTATTAATATGTGGTCCTTGCATCTATTATTAGAGCTCTGTTTGCTTGACAATTGGAAAACTTATTGGAGCCACATAAGACATTTCTTAAAAGCCATATAATAGTGTTTCTGAATCCCACATACTTCTTTATTCCAATTTCTCTCTCTGCTAATTCTGAGTTCTCCAATATTTTCTCTAATCCAAATTTTATCCATTTTTTAGGAACCATGTTAAGACTTGCCTGACTTCCACCATTTTAGAGTTACATGTATTGACCGGATCATTATTTGATGTATGGAGTTCGATTCCACATCTAGTACATTTTTACACACATGATCTTGTTAAGTACTCATCAAGTGAAGTTTAGTTCAACTGGGACACTTTTGCAATCTCAGTCCTTGCCAGCATCATTTATAAGAATGAAGCAATTGCTTTCAGGTTTGTGCTTCAGCTTTGGGTCTGTGAAGAGGCAGCAGAACCCTCCGGGCAATCTAAGGTTCAGCTCCAGGTTCCTGTAACTTTATGTCTCAGGTAGGCATTTAGTGTCCAGGCTATTCCTTGCCTTAAAGAAAAACAGATAGCTGTTTACCTCCTTGAAATAGTACCTCATATAGCTGCTCCTAAGGCAGAAAAAAAACATAGGCGATGGTATGAGATTAAGAAAGGCCAATGGGAAAGAATTGAGAATAGAGAGTATATTTTAAAAAAAAATCTTAAAGTCCCTCTCTTAGGTTTATAATTGGTTGCACAATTTCTCTTCCTCTCTCTGCTTCCCCCAGCTCTTTGGGGAAAATGTTTTTAACATATACAAAAATAGAATGATGGCCACCAAGCCTCTTTCCAGCTTCAACAATTACGAACTCAAAGCCAGTCTTGCCTATAGATGGATTATATCATCAATTGTAAAGTCTATTACATACAGGATTATATGTAGTTACAGTGTTGTTCAGTCACTACATCATGTCTGACTTTGATCCCATGAACTGCAGCATGCCAGGCTTCTCTGACCATTACCTCCCCGAGTTTGCTCAGACATGTCTATTGAGTCAGTGAGGCCATTCAACCTCTCATCCTCTGTGGCTTCCTTCTCTTTCCCTCAATCTTTCCCAGTGTCAGGGTTTTTTCTAACGTGTCAGCTCTTTTGCATCAGAGTATGGCCAAAATATTGGAGCTTCAGCATTCATCCTCCCAGTGAATATTCAGGGTTGATCTTTAGGATTGACTGATTTGATCTTGCTGTCCAAGGGACTCTCAAGAGTCTTCTCCAGTACCACAGATTCAAAGCATCAGTTCTTTGGCACACAGCCTTCTTTATGGTCCAACTCTCACATCCATACATGACTTGAAAACACCATAGCTTTGACTATTCAGACCTTTGTCGGCAAAGTGATATCTGCTTTTTAATACTGTCTAGGTTTGTCATAGCTATTCTTCCAAGGAGCAAGTGTCTTTTAATTGCATGGCTGCAGTCACCATCCACATTGATTTTGGAGCCCAAAATGAAATCTGACACTGTTTCCACATTTTTCCCATCTGTTTGCCATGAAGTGATGGGACTGGATGCCATGATCTTAGTTTTTTGAATGCTGAGTTTTAAGCCAGCTTTTTCACTCTCCTCTTTCACGTTCATCAAGAGGTTCTTTAGTTCCTCTTCACCTTCTGCCATTAAAGTGGCATCATCTGCATATCTGAGGTTGTTGCTATTTCTAGCAATCTTGATTCCAGCTTGTGATTCATCCAGCCCAGCATTTTTCATTATGTTCTTTGCATATAAGTTAAATAAGTAGGGTGACAATAAACATTCTTGAAGTATCCTTTCCCAGTTTAGAACCAGTCTGTTTTTTCATGCCCAGTTCTAACTGTTGCTTCTCATCCTGTATACAGGTTTCTCAGGAAGCAGGTAATGTCGTCTGGTATTCCCATCTCATTAAGAATATTCCACAGTTTGTTGTGATCTGCATAGCCAAAGGCTTTAGCATAGTCCAAAAAGCAGAAATAGATGATGTTTTGAAATTCCTTTCCTTTTCCATGACCCACTGTATGTTGGCAATTTGATCTTTGGTTCCTCTGCCTTTTCTAAATCCAGCTGTACATCTGGAAATTCTCAGATCACATGCTGCTGAAGCCTCAGTTCAGTTCAGTTCAGTTGCTCAGTCATGTCCAACTCTTTGTGACCCCATGAATCACAGCACGCCAGGCCTCCCTCTCCATCACCAACTCCTGGAGTTCACTCAGACTTGCATCCATCGAGTCAGTGATGCCATCCAGCCGTCTCATCCTCTGTCGTCCCCTTCTCCTCCTGCCCCCAATCCCTCCCAGCATCAGGGTCTTTTCCAATGAGTCAACTCTTCGCATGAGGTGGCCAAAGTACTGGAGCTTCAGTTTTAGCATCATTCCTTCCAAAGAAATCCCAGGGTTGATCTCCTTCAGAATGGACTGGTTGGATCTCCTTGCAGTCCAAGGGGCTCTCAAGAGTCTTCTCCAACACCACAGTTCAAAAGCGTCAATTCTTCGGCGCTCAGCCTTCTTCACAGTCCTGTGAAGGAATTTGAGCATAGTCTTGCTGGCATGTGAAATGATTGCAACTGTTCAGTAATTTGAATATTCTTTGGCATTGCCTTTCTTTGGAATTGGAATGAAAACTGACCTTTTCCAGATTATATAGATTATCCATATTTTTTTCCACTTTTCCCACTGTTGTATTATTTTGAAGCAAATTCTTTGGGCCAAGATTAAAATGGAACTCTAAGTATAAAACTGGGCCATGGTAGGAAGTGTTTAAATGAGAAGTGTGTGTGCTCAGTCATGTCTGACTCTTTGTGACCCCATGGATGGTAGCTCACAGGCTCCTCTGTCCAGGGAATTTTCCAGGCAAGAATACTGGAGTGGGTTGCCATTTCCACCCCAGGGATAGAACTTAAGTCCCTTGAATCTCCTGCATTGGCAGGCAGATTCTTTACCACTGCACTACCTGGCAAGCTTCTTAGTGAGAAGAGGCAAAGGCTAAATAGGACTGAACTGGTAGAAGTAATTGAGTTTCTGAATTTCTGCAGTTGTGCATTGTAATCCATTCGCTATCCCATGTGCGAATATGAGACACAGATTAGACGGATATGATGTAAAATAAGGACTGGAAGGCCACAGGATGGAATTTAGGAATGAGAGCCCTGAATGAGTACCATAGAGAGAAATTGTTTTTCTACATTTTTGCTGCCTTTTTTAAGTGAGTTCAGAGGCCAAGATCCTAAGGGATCAAAGGTTCAAAAGCAAATGACTAGCTCCTAACTTAGAAAAGGTAAAGAGAAATGTCCATATTTCAGTGTACTTCCCCTCAGTTAGTTTATGTGGAAAGTGAAGGGATATTTCAAACCAAAACCAAGCTGATAATCATCACCTTGGAAGAGTATATAATCAAAAAAACACTGAGAATATGTATAAATTATATTCTACATATATAAAAAGCACAATAAAAAGCACTGTGTAGGTTAAATGAATCTTCACAATAACCTATTAGGTGGTGCTGGTAGTAGAGAAGCACCTGCCAATGCAGGAGACATAAGAGACTCAGGTTTTCTCCCTCCGTCAGGAAGATCCCCTGCAGGAGGGCACGGCAGCCCACCCCAGTATTCCCGCCTGAAGAATCCCATGGACAGAGGAGACTGGCAGGCGACAGTCCATGGGGTGGCAGAGAACCGGACTCTATTGAGGCGACTTAGCATTTATTAACAATAGCAACACTATTATTATTTTTACTGACCAGGAAATTAAGTGTAGGTTAAGTAGTATCTGTCATGGCTGCCCAGAAGGTACTGGAAAGGATCCAGAAGATAAAGATTTGGAGTCTAGTTGATGTGATTAGTGCTCTCATAACTGCTGCTTAGCAGTTCTGGCTCTTTTCCTAGCATTGCACAAATACAATCCATCATTATGGAGTCACAGAGTTGGGCTTCAAAATGTTCCTTTGGTCTGCCTTTTCACGTTATTACCACTGTGCCATCAGTTTAGCTGCTGAATTATTCAGCAGCTACATACTGTTGCTGTGCTGAAAGGCAGTGTTGATAAATGAGTAACAAAGCTGCTACACTCTCAAATTTGAGCCAGTGTTTTTTAACCCATATGAAACCAATATGAAGTGATGTTAAACACTAGAAACATATTTTTAAAAATCAACGTGGAATTTTCATCTTGTTCTGGACGGTTCTCAGCGTATGTGTGTGTATGTGTGTGACAGAGACAGAGAGAGAAAGAGATTGACCCTTCCTTCCCTGATGGTGTTTCTCACAGTTTCTTCTTTAGCCACCTTCTCTGTTTTCTGGGCAAATTCACTAACTTACTTCTGCATTCTTCTTTGGAGCTACCAGCTTCTAAACCCAACAATTCAATGGACATTTATTTCCATTTAAATATCTCTCTGGGCATTTCAAACGCAACATGTTAAAAATAAACATATCTTTCTATGTTAGCAGGTCTGAAAACCTGCTACTTATGTTTTCTCTACTTAAGGAACCAGCACCACATAGTACCAGGTATTAATGTTAAGAAAGCCATTTGTAACTTCCTCACCTCACCATCCTCATCATCAGTATTTCTCACCAGTTCTTTCCCTCAGTATTGAACCCGTGCATCAAATTCTGCTTTCCTCTATTGCCAGAATGCATTTTTATAAGAATAATATTCCAGATTATTACATTTTAAAATAAACATGTTTATTCATTTGACTGCACTGGTCTTTAGTTGCAGCATGCTGAATCCTTAGCTTCAGCATATGAACTCATAGTTGTAGTATCTAGTTCCCTAACCAGGGATCAAACCTGGGCCCTGGGCATTGGTAATGTGGAGTCTTAGCCACTAGACCACCAGGGAAGTCTCTTGATTACATGTTTTGAAACCACTTTATTGAAGTATTATTGAGATATAAAGACTGTACTTAATATATGCAACTTGGTGACTTGGATCATTGAAAAAGCAAGAGAGTTCCAGAAAAACATCTGCTACAGTGCAGGAGACCTGGGTTCGATCCCTGGGTCAGGAAGTTCCCTGGAGAAGGAAAAGGCAACCCAATCCAGTACGCTTGCCTAGAAAATCTCATGGACAGAGGAGCCTGGTGTCTATGGGGTCGCAAAGAGTTAGACACGACGGAATGACTTCACTTTACTTTTCTGCTTCATTGACTATCTCAAGGCCTTTGACTATGTGGATCACTACAAACTGGAAAATTCTTAAAGAGATAGGAATACCAGACTACCTTACCTGCCTCCTAAGAAACCTGTATGCAGGTCAAGAAGCAACAGTTATAACCAGACATGGAACAACGGACTGGTTCAAAGAAGTGACTTGGGAAAGGAGTGTGTCAAAACTGAACATTGTTACCCTGCTTATTTAACTTCTATGCAGAGTTCCGTTCCGTTCAATCGCTCAGTCGTGTCTGACTCTTTGCAACCCAATGAATGAAAAGATAAGAAAGACTTCTTCAGCGATCAATGCAAAGAAATAGAGGAAAAGAACAGAAGGAGAAAGACTAGAGATCTCTTCAAGAAAATTAGAGATACCAAGGGAACTATGCAGAGTACATCATGAGAAATGCCAGACTGGATGAAGCACAAGCTGGAATCAAGACTGCCATGAGAAATATCAATGACATCAGATATGCAGATGACACCACCCTTATGGCAGAAAGTGAAGAGGAACTAAAGAGCCTCTTGATGAAAGTGAAAGAGGAGAGTGAAGAAGTTGGCTTAAAACTCAACATTCAAAAAACTAAGATCATCCCGTCCCATCACTTCATTGCAAAGAGAGGGGGAAACAATGGAAACTGTGACAAACTTTATTTTCTTGGTCTCCAAAATCACTGCAGATGGTGGCTGCAGCCATGAAATTAAAAGATGCTTGCTCCTTGGAAGAAAATTTTGATAAACCTAGACAGTGTATTTAAAAGCAGAAACATCACTTTGCTGACAAAGGTCTGTATAGTCAGAGCTATGGTTTTTCCAGTGGTCATGTATGGATGTGAACACTGCAGATGGTGGCTGCAGCCATGAAATTAAAAGATGCTTGCTCCTTGGAAGAAAATTTTGATAAACCTAGACAGTGTATTTAAAAGCAGAAACATCACTTTGCTGACAAAGGTCTGTATAGTCAGAGCTATGGTTTTTCCAGTGGTCATGTATGGATGTGAGAATTGGACCATAAAGAAGGCTGAGTGCCAAAGAATTGATGCTTTTGAACTGTAGTGCTGGAGAAGACTCTTGAGAGTCCTGTGGACTGCAAGGAGATCAAACCAGTCAGTCCTAAAGGAAATCAACCCTGAACATTCATTGGGAGGATTGATACTGAAGCTGAAACTCCAATACTTTGGCCATCTGATGTGAAGAGCCATCTCAATGGAAAAGATCCTGATGCTGGGAAAGATTGAGGGCAGGAGGAGAAGGGGGCAACACAGGACAAGATGGTTGGATGGCATCCCTGACTCAATGGACATGAGTTTGAGCAAGCTCCAAGAGATGGTGAAGGACAGGGAAGCCTGGTGTGCTGCAGTCCATGGGGTTGCAGAGTCAGTCAAGACTGAGCAACTTAATAGCATACTAGGTAAGCATTGCCACAAATTTGGAAAACTCAGCAGTGGCCACAGGACTGGAAAAGGTCAGTTTTCATTCCAATTCCAAAGAAAGGCAATGCCAAAGAATGCTCCAACTACCGCACAATTGCACTCATCTCACATGCTAGTAAAGTAATGCTCAAAATTCTCCAAGCCAGACTTCAGCAATACGTGAACCATGAACTCCCTGATGTTCAAGCTGGTTTTAGAAAAGGCAGAGGAACCAGAGATCAAATTGCCAACATCCACTGGATCATGGAAAAAGCAAGAGAGTTCCAGAAAAACATCTATTTCTGCTTTATTGACTATGCCAAAGCCTTTGACTGTGTGGATCACAATAAACTGTGGAAAATTCTGAAAGAGATGGGAATCCCAGACCACCTGACGTGCCTCTTGAGAAATCTGTATGCAGGTCAGGAAGCAACACTTAGAACTGGACTTGGAACAACAGACTGGTTCCAAATAGGAAAAGGAGTACATCAAGGCTGTATATTGTCACCCTGCTTATTTAACTTCTATGCAGAGTACATCATGAGAAACCCTGGACTGGAAGAAACACAAGCTGGAATCAAGATTGCCGGGAGAAATATCAATAACCTCAGATATGCAGATGACACCACCCTTATGGCAGAAAGTGAGGAGGAGCTAAAAAGCCTCTTGTTGAAAGTGAAAGAGGAGAGTGGAAAAGTT